>OZ010682.1:8554532-8837129 GCA_963932265.1 Thymelicus lineola | reverse complement strand
ATACAGACGCCAGTATACAAGGTATAGGTGCTGTCTTGAAACAAACACAGCACAATGAGAGAAGTAAACCCTGCGCATATTTTTCGAAGAAATTAAATGATTCCCAGAAAAAGAAAAAAGCGATATATCTAGAGTGCTTAGCAATAAAAGAAGCTGTTAAATTTTGGCATTACTGGCTAATCGGAAAAAGATTTACAGTTTATACTGACCATAAGCCTCTAGAAAAATTAAATATTAAAGCCAGACCAGATGAAGAATTAGGAGACCTGACTTATTACTTATCACAATTTAATTTCGAAGTAATATACTCTCCAGGAAAATATAATTTAGAAGCGGACAGTTTAAGCAGAAATCCGGTACTGGAGTCATGTGAAAATCAAGATGAAGATTTGAGAATTGTAAATTTGAAGATATTCAAAATGATCAAAAAAGGAATGAAGACATAAGAAATAATAAAAATAGCCTAAGATTTGAAAATAACGTATACTATAAAAAGGCTGGGAAAAATTATAAGATAATTTTATCCGAAGAATTCAGTCAAGAAATTATAGAGAGGACACATTATGAATACTGTCACATAGGAATAAAACAAATGAGAAATGAGATAATACCATTCTTTGCTTTTCTGCTTAAACTGTCCGCTTCTAAATTATATTTTCCTGGAGAGTATATTACTTCGAAATTAAATTGTGATAAGTAATAAGTCAGGTCTCCTAATTCTTCATCTGGTCTGGCTTTAATATTTAATTTTTCTAGAGGCTTATGGTCAGTATAAACTGTAAATCTTTTTCCGATTAGCCAGTAATGCCAAAATTTAACAGCTTCTTTTATTGCTAAGCACTCTAGATATATCGCTTTTTTCTTTTTCTGGGAATCATTTAATTTCTTCGAAAAATATGCGCAGGGTTTTACTTCTCCATTGTGCTGTGTTTGTTTCAAGACAGCACCTATACCTTGTATACTGGCGTCTGTATAAATATGTATCGGTAGATTTGGATTATAAATAGCTAAAATGGGTTTTAAACAAAGTAGTTTTTTTATTTTATTGAATGCTTCCTGACATTTTTCTGACCAAATGAATTCTTGTCCTTTCCTCAACAAATTATGTAATGGATCTAATATGATTGGCAAGTTTGGCACATATTTTTCACGATTCTCGACTTCATAAAGCCAATTGAGTTTATAGCCATGCTCTTTGTATGATGATAAAGCTGTATTTCTATAAGCGAGTAATGTGAATAATAAAGTAAATACGGCATAAAATAATCACCATATATTAGTACCTCCGTATAAAAAAGGTCTTTGTTTCGAAGGTTGCCAGCATAAAACCGCTAGAACCACACTATTGTCCCACGTCGCATCGCTTAACCCGCCAGTTCACACAAAGCGACTGCACGGGGTAAATGGGCTCTGCTCCTAAAACTGCACTTACATTTACGTAGCTCGCTTGAAATGTAGTTGCTTTATAACATAGCGTTATAACACTACGTCCATATCATAACGCTGCGGGTATAACAGCTTATTAAAACCTTTGTTTATATTGTATGTGCAATTGAGATACTCATTTGATGCAAAACCGGCATAATATCGAGTGCTACACTGCTTTTAATTTTCCACGGCAGTGATTGTACTTCAACTGCCAGTGGTATTAATAGCAGTAGAGATTAGTAGTATACTAATAAGTGTATTGTTTAGATCCTAAACATAAAATTGGATTAGTGTTTGTTACTATTTATGTCTTTAAAATGTGAAAATAAACCCCTTGTAAAATCATTTACCTTCGTAATATTTGTTTGACGTGCGCTATTTTCTTTATCTTTTCAAACAAAAATTTAAAATTTACAACATCTAGGAAGTAACAAAATATATAAAATACAATAATTAAAAAGAGTTGATATCTTAGAGGACATACTTTTATACATAAAAAAAATAAAATTATTATACATATAAATACTTTTATACATATGTAAGCTATGCTCATCTATGGTTTATTGTCTATTTATGTTCGTATTTATTTTATATTGAGAATGTCATGTCATTTATAAAGAAATGAAGAATTTCCTACGTGGAATCAAATAATATTAAATATTAAAATAATCCTCAAGATACCTCGAAATAAGGACTTTAAATGTTGTTTATCTTATTTACAGGTATGTGTTTTGTGTATATAATTATCCTAAATATGTATATTTATTATAAAACTTAATATGATAATGTTGTCAATAAAATATCTTATTTACAGAACAACACCATTTGGGTTTTTATTTCGTCTATAAACATATTATAAAACAACATTTTTAAACGGTTCTTACCAACGATGGAAAAGTTGAAGTTTGAATTTGTGGTAAAACCAATGGACGATCCAAAAACCAATATCATGTGTATAGCTTCAATCACGGATATGAGTAATCGTACCTTTTTGATTCCGGAACAACTACAACCGGTAAAGCTACATGAGACAATAATTAAATCTCAAGTTTATCAAAAAGTAAGAGCAACATTACAGCGAAGACATGATAAAAGACAGGTTTGGATCTCGTTGACACCAGAAATAAATAACGAATATATTGATGAAGATGGAAACATGCACTTCAAAGGATATTTACTAGAAGAGAAAATAACTCCAGTAGTATATGAACAGTCGTCTGCGACAGGAATGTCAGAAGAATTTTTGACAAGAATCCTAGAGAATTTTGCTGAAATGAAGGATACATATAATATTAAAAATTTATCAGAAAAATTTGTTTTAGAGAGATTTAATTCAAAAACATCAAATGTATCCCAATGGATGGATATTTTTGAAGCAGAATGTATTCGTATAGGCATCAAAGAAGATTCAAAGAAAATTGAGACACTTAGATTGTTTTTGGAAGGTACATGCCTTGACTGGTATAGTTCTATGTTAATAAAATATACAATTGACTCAGAATGGTCAATATGGAAAGAAAACTTTTGTGGAACATATGCAGACAAAGGATGGTCACCGGTAAGGTATGCTATTTTGTTTAAATATAAACAAGGATCGTTATTAGATTATGCAATAAAAAAGGAAAAACTTTTATTGGAGGTAAACAAATTTATGGATAAAATTACCATAATAGATCTTATTGTGACGGGGCTTCCTAGTTTTATAGCCGATAAAATTGACAGAAATGATTTGAAGGATACTAAAGATCTATTTAATAACATCAGAGGATTGGAGTATTTAGTTAATAAGAAAAATCCGCAAAAGATTATAGTTTTTGAAAATAAAATTGGAAAAGACGGAAGAGACAAACCATGCAAAATTTGTGAAGAAGAAAACAAAGGAAACCGATATCATCCTGAATCATTGTGTTGGTTCAGAAATAAAAATAAGGGTGATAGACAAATAAGAGAGCAGATAAGAACTGTCAATAATTCTGAACTAGAAACGGAATTAAATGAATTAAATCCAAAAAACTAATAATTCCGCCATTGATCAAAGTTAAACTACTATTAAATGATAGCTTAGAAACAACAGGAATTTATGATTCAGGATCAAATGTATCCCTCATAAATTCTAAATTGTTATTCTTAAAAAACAATATAAATAACAGTTGCAAAAGCAATGCAGGTTTAAAAACGATTAATGGCGTGAAAAATACTAAAGGAATAGTAACATTGAAGATAAAGATTTTTGATATTGAAGAGAATATGAATATTTTTGTGATTGATGAAGAGAACTTTGATTACGACTTCTTGATTGGACTAGATTGCATAGAAAAATTTCATCTAATCCAAAACGATAAATTACAAATTATTCAAAATTGTGATAATACGAAAGAAGAAGATAATTGTAATAAAACTATAGAAGATTCAGAAAATATTACAAATAATTACGAAATAAATTTCAATGAACATATTGAAGAGGCAAACTTTTTCATTTCAGTCAATCATTTAGATGCACAAAAACAGTCGAAAATAGAAGAATTAATATGCAAGTACAGATCAATATTTGCAAAAGACAAATTTGACATAGGCACTGTAAAAGGCTATGAAGCACATATAGATTTAATTATTGATAAATATTGTTATAAAAGACCATATAGGTGCACTATAGAAGACAAAAAAGAAATTGAAAAACAAATATCGAAATTATTAGAGGAAAAGTTAATTGAAGAGTCTTACAGTCCTTTTGCTGCCCCGGTAACATTAGCTTATAAAAAAGAAGAAGGAAGAAAATCAAGACTGTGCATTGATTTTCGCGATTTAAATAAAATTGTGGTTCCTCAGTCACAGCCCTTCCCACTTATAGAAGACTTAATGGTAAAAACAACAGATTGTAAATTCTTCTCAACATTAGACATAAATTCAGCATTTTGGGCAATTCCTATGAAAATTGAAGACAGGGAAAAAACAGCATTTGTCACTCAAGAAGGACATTTTCAATGGACTTGTTTACCGTTTGGCTTAAAAACATCACCAGCAATCTTTCAAAGAGTATTAAGTAGTATTATAAGGAAACATAAATTGTCAGAATTTACTGTTAATTACATCGATGATATTTTGATATTTTCTAAAACGTTTGAGGACCACATTAAACATTTGTCATTGTTGTTAGAAGCAATATCGAAAGAAGGATTCAGACTGAAATTCTCAAAATGTCACTTTGCACAAGATTCAGTAAAATATTTAGGCCATATTATCAAAAATAATACAATTACTCCAATCAAAGATAACTTGATTGCTATAAAGGATTTTCCTGTTCCAAGAACGCAGAAAAACGTTAGACAGTTTCTAGGTAAAATAAACTTCTATGAAAAATATGTGCCAAACTTGCCAATCATATTAGATCCATTACATAATTTGTTGAGGAAAGGACAAGAATTCATTTGGTCAGAAAAATGTCAGGAAGCATTCAATAAAATAAAAAAACTACTTTGTTTAAAACCCATTTTAGCTATTTATAATCCAAATCTACCGATACATATTTATACAGACGCCAGTATACAAGGTATAGGTGCTGTCTTGAAACAAACACAGCACAATGGAGAAGTAAAACCCTGCGCATATTTTTCGAAGAAATTAAATGATTCCCAGAAAAAGAAAAAAGCGATATATCTAGAGTGCTTAGCAATAAAAGAAGCTGTTAAATTTTGGCATTACTGGCTAATCGGAAAAAGATTTACAGTTTATACTGACCATAAGCCTCTAGAAAAATTAAATATTAAAGCCAGACCAGATGAAGAATTAGGAGACCTGACTTATTACTTATCACAATTTAATTTCGAAGTAATATACTCTCCAGGAAAATATAATTTAGAAGCGGACAGTTTAAGCAGAAATCCGGTACTGGAGTCATGTGAAAATCAAGATGAAGATTTGAGAATTGTAAATTTGAAGATATTCAAAATGATCAAAAAAGGAATGAAGACATAAGAAATAATAAAAATAGCCTAAGATTTGAAAATAACGTATACTATAAAAAGGCTGGGAAAAATTATAAGATAATTTTATCCGAAGAATTCAGTCAAGAAATTATAGAGAGGACACATTATGAATACTGTCACATAGGAATAAAACAAATGAGAAATGAGATAATACCATTCTTTGCAGCGAAAAATTTAACAACTAATATAAAAAAGACTTGTGATAGCTGTGAAATCTGTATAAAGAACAAATCAAGAGGAAAATATAAGTTTGGATTAATGTCACACTTAGGTCCCGCTACATACCCATTTGAGATAGTATCTATAGATACCATTGGAGGATTCGGTGGTAAACGTTCTACAAAAACATATTTGCACCTTTTAGTAGATCACTTTTCAAGATATGCTTACATTTTAACTTCAAAAACACAAAATTCAAATGATTTTATAAGACTAATTCGAAAAGTATCAGATGATTACAAAATAGGCCTGATTTTATCTGACCAATATCCGGGTATAAATTCAAGGGATTTTAAAAACTTTTTATGCAAAGAAAACATACCCATAATATTCACTGCAGTAAATGCTCCATTTTCAAACGGTTTAAATGAAAGATTGAATCAAACACTTGTTAATAAAATAAGATGTAAGATAAACGAAAGAAAAGATAAAGTAGCGTGGACCACTATTGCTCATGAATGTACTCGAATGTATAATGAAACGGAGCATACTATAACAGGATTTTCCCCAAGATATCTATTAGAAGGTAAAAATGTTGATATTCTACCAAAAGAATTAAAGCAAGAAAGAACACATAATGATTTATTAAAAGATAGAAGAATTGCCCTGGAAAATAGCATAAAATCGCACAATTATAATAAACAGCAGTTTGACAAGAACAGGAGAGATTGTGAAATAAAAGTTGGAGATTTAGTTTATGTCGAAAATGGGAACAGGTTAAACAGAAAAAATTTGGATGAATTAAAAATTGGCCCATTCGTGGTTCTCGAAAAATTGTCCAATTCAATCTACAAAATAAACACAGGACATAAGAAATGTGAATCTAATCTTTTCCATATAACAAAATTGGTCCCGGTACTGAAGGAATCATTAAGGAATCAAAGTTCTACCTAAGGGGGGGAGATGTAAGCTATGCTCATCTATGGTTTATTGTCTATTTATGTTCGTATTTATTTTATATTGAGAATGTCATGTCATTTATAAAGAAATGAAGAATTTCCTACGTGGAATCAAATAATATTAAATATTAAAATAATCCTCAAGATACCTCGAAATAAGGACTTTAAATGTTGTTTATCTTATTTACAGGTATGTGTTTTGTGTATATAATTATCCTAAATATGTATATTTATTATAAAACTTAATATGATAATGTTGTCAATAAAATATCTTATTTACAGAACAACACCATTTGGGTTTTTATTTCGTCTATAAACATATTATACATATAAATATATTAAATCCTCTTTGTTTCGAAATTAAGTCCCTTTTCATCTCTTAGACTACACATTAAAATTTATACAATAAAAAAATTGCCGCCCTTTATATTAACTTGTTTATTTACATAATATAACGTGCAATTCTTATATAGTGAAATGTGTAAAAATATCGTCTTTGTCGCATCATATATAGATATATTCATAGAATATGGCATGCAACAGAGGGACACACGGCCTTCGGAAAATCTTATAACATTTAACGAAATAAACGGAAGTGTAAACGTTTATCTAAGTTTAATAACAAATGGTATCTGAAGCGGAAGGCTAATGTTTAAGCAAAAACAAGAAATTTGATACTCGTACGTCTTCCTTGCGCCGCCTGCTACTGATATTGACTGATTATCTTCCATTTCATGTCACTAATGACTAATGTTTATTTGTTCAACCTAGCGGAAAGTCCTACTAGTATGTCTGTGTAGTCTTTGAATAACCAATTTTTAATTTGTTCGTTCAAAAATACACAGGATAAGATATTTTAGTTAATGTTTTCTTAGCTACCTGAGAAAGAACTTTGTCTTTCCCAAATTCCTTCGTTTCTCATTATTCTAATCTTCTCAAAACTCCTTGACTTTTCTCTTTTAGCATAAGATCTTTGCTGTTTCAGCAATAAGTTTGTAGAAATTATAGTATTCTAAAGTGATAGCTGTTGCTTTGACAAAGCAGCTGTGGCGACACACTGCACTGGCATATTGGCACTGGCAACACCTCACGACGTCAGTCAGTGAACTGTCACAATGTGTCAGTGGGTTGTCAACCACCACTACCGTACAGACAGTGACAGCGCTAGATATTCGAATTGTAATACACACTAACTTGTGAACTGCCGCCACTTATAAAAGTTGTGACTGTGCTCTTCCACATTAAAGTTACTATCAACAGAAGAGACTCTTTTAATGGATAACCCAAACATCCATAAATGGTGACCCGACTTAAGAACAAGAGTCTACGTGAATATTCGTCTTCGCCACAAACTTGCCACCCTTCGATCTATTGAAGAGATCGCTGGCAAGCCTGGCAAGGAGCCCGAGCATCGTGTATGGAGCCCAGGAGGTCGCACTGAGGACCTACACCGCCTGCACGAAGCATTCGCGTCAAGAAATTGCGAATATTCATCGTTTTCGTCAATTTCCGTCGCAACTTCGGCCGCGCGATCAACTTTACAGATCGCTGGCACGGAACCTATTCGGCGCGCAAGGAGCCCCCGAGGTCATACATGCGTCCTGCATACAGCTCACAGCGCGTATTGTGTAAATAGTGTGTGTAAAAGTGTGTTTAGTTGAAATAATTTCAGTTTTTAACATAAAATCGTCGAACAACGACATCAGCGCCACCAAGTTTTTTTCACACGAACTAAAATTTGCGGGAAGCTAACCGCCATACTTTGACAACGTACGTCAAGTATCATAGTGACGCGATACGTCAAAGTAACAGTGACATACGTCAAAACGGCAAGTCTTAGTGCGTTCCGTTCCTGCAAGGTTGGTGTGTACTTACGTCAGAACTGTACGTAAGTGTTTGAACATTTTGACATTCATATGACAACAAAATAACTCTGTGGTTGCATGTATTTACTAAAAAAACGAACTGCATAACGTGTCCGCCTACAATTTGTGTTTTGTTTGCTCCTTTATTAACAATTAATATCCTGGATTGTATTACTAACAGTTTAAAGTTTTATTTTATTATTGTTGCATGATATCCATGCCCACTCATTTATATGCCAATTGCTGATTAGTGGAATGTTATTAATATCATCTTTATTTACAATTACTGATTATTTTACCACTAAATATTAATTTTACTTTGCACTACTAATATTATTTTAAATTCTGTTATTTTTGTCATTTTGCTTAACCGGTGTTTGTGACTATAGTAACTAACATGTCTCAGGAAGAGGTACAGAAGCAAGTTATTGAGCTTCAAGCTCAACTTGCAGCTCTTACTAAACCCGGAGCAAGTATCATGGGTGTGTCAGTAAAGTTAAGCAATTTTTGGCCGGAGAAACCCAAAATGTGGTTTGCTATGGCCGAGGCACAGTTTGAGATTGCAAACATAACACAGGATGCTACTAAATATGGGCATGTGCTTGCTATGCTGGATGCAAGATTGGCAGACCAGGTTGAGGATATTATTTCCAATCCTCCCTCTAAAGACAAATATGAGTACCTCAAAACAGAGTTAATTAAGCGGTTCTCAGTGTCCAGCGAACAGCGTGTACGGCAATTGCTCAGTGAGGAAATGTTGGGGGATAGGAAACCTTCAGCTTTTCTCCGGCACCTTCGTTCCTTGGCAGGTAACAACACGGGTGATGAATCCATTATCCGGGAATTATGGATACGTAGGCTTTCACAAGAAGTCCAGCGCATATTAATGGCACAATTAGATTTACCGTTAGACAGGGTAGCACAAATAGCAGATGCCATTGTAGATTCATCCCTCCCACCACCGCCAGCAATACACGCTGTTGCCAGCCCTAACCCAATTGATTTTCATACCATAGTGCAAAGGTTAGAAGAACTGTCAAAGAGGGTTGAGACCCTCAGCTTAAACCAGCACAGGCATAGTAGATCGACACCCCACCGGCCTCGTTCACGCAGTCGATCAGCAACCAAACAAAAGGTGGGGACATGCTGGTACCATAAAAGATTTGCTGAAAAAGCAACAAAGTGCACCAGCCCTTGCTCCTGGGCTGAGAAGGGAAACGACTTAAGCAGTCAGTAGTGGCGGCTGCTGATTGCTTGAAACCTGGCCGCCGGTTATTCATTAGAGATCTTAGATCTAGGAGTCAGTTTTTGATTGACACTGGGTCTGATCTCTCCTGCTTCCCACGAAATTTAGTTAAGGGCACAGTGTATCCTACAAATTATGAAGCCTGCGCCGCCAACGGAAGCATTATCCGGACCTATGGCCCACTCACCCTAAATTTAAATTTAAACCTACGCCGCGACTTCAAGTGGGACTTTATAATTGCTGATGTCAGCATTCCTATAATCGGATCTGATTTCCTGGCACATTACAACCTACTGCCAGACTGTGCTAATCAAAAACTGATTGATGGATTAACTAACCTCTCAGCCCCAGCACAGGTGACTGACGTAGCACAGGTAAGTATAAAGACTGTGGTTGTGACAGACAACAATTTCTCGGAAATACTCCAGGAGTTCCCTGACATCACCAGGCCACCTGGACTTCCAAGAACAGTCAAACACACAACAATACACCACATTTTGACAACAGATGGCCCACCCGTAGCATGCCGACCCAGGAGACTTGCACCTGAAAAGCTCTCAATTGCAAAGAAGGAATTTGAGGACATGGTACAATGTGGCACCGCGAGACCCTCAAAGAGTCCCTGGGCTTCACCCCTGCACCTGGCTAAAAAGGGTGAGAACGGTTGGCGGCCTTGCGGCGATTATCGTGCCCTGAACGCGAGGACCGTCCCTGATAGATACCCCGTTCGGCACATTGCCGATTTCGGACATAACCTGGCTGGCGCCACCATATTTGGGAAAATCGACCTAGTTAAGGCCTACCAACAAATTCCAGTGCACGAGCCAGATGTCGCAAAAACAGCAATCACAACACCATTTGGGCTTTTCGAGTTCCCTTTTATGACCTTCGGTTTGCGTAACGCTGGACAAACCTTTCAGCGGTTTATAGACGAAGTCGTCAGGGGACTCGATTTCTGCTTTCCATATGTCGACGACATTCTGCTGTTTTCGCGCTCGGCCGACGAACATGCTCGGAACTTACGCGCCCTGTTCCAACGGCTCTCCAAATATGGTGTCGTCATAAATCCCGCCAAGTGTGTCCTAGCTGAGAAAGAAATTGTTTTCTTAGGCTACCATATCTCACAAGAAGGCATACGTCCACCACAGGACAGAATTGAAGCTCTGCGGAACTACCCTTTACCTAAGACCGTAGAAGGCCTCCGCAGGTTTCTTGGAATGGTTAACTTTTACCGACGATTCATCCCAAAGGCTGCAGAACTACAAGCTCCGCTAAACGACATCTTAGCGTCGAGCCAGCTAAAAGGAGCTAAACCCGTCCCATGGACAGCGAACCTTGAGCAAGCATTCCAAAGTTGTAAAGACCATCTTGCTCAGGCAACTCTTCTGTGTCATCCAAAACCTGGCGCTCTCCTCGGACTATTTACAGACGCATCCTCCACTCACGTTGGTGCTTGTCTTCAACAACGTGTTGACAACTGCTGGCAGCCACTTGCCTTTTTCAGCAAGAAGCTTACCTCGCGCCAGTCCACCTGGCCTGCGTACTATAGGGAGCTGCTAGCAGTTTATGAAGCCGTTCAACATTTCCGCCACATTTTGGAGGCACAGGAGGTCACTATATATACCGACCACAAACCTCTCATCTACGCGTTTTTACAACGACGTGAGAAGTTACCTCCCGTACAACTTAATCAGCTGTCATTCATTTCACAATTTACCACAAACATCTTGCATATCCACGGCAAAGACAACGTTGTCGCGGATACGATGTCTCGGATCGAAGCGATTCAACTGGATGATGACTACACTGCCCTCGCAGAGTCTCAGCGTTGTGACGCAGAGCTCGAGAAGATGCGCAAGGAGTCATCGTTAAAATTGGAAGCAACGGTGATACCAGGAACCGGTACCACTATTTACTGTGATGTATCTACCGGAAAGCCGCGACCGTATTTAACACCGAGTCACAGACGCCCAATCTTCGAGCGTCTACACAACTTAAGCCATCCGGGAGCGCGTGCAACAGCGCGCCTGATCGCGGACCGTTTTGTCTGGCCTGGCATCGCTAAAGACTGCCGCAAGTGGGCACGCGAGTGTCAAGCTTGCCAGAAAAGCAAAGTCACACGACACATCACATCCCCACTTGGTGATATCCCTACACCACCAGGAAGGTTCAAACATGTGCACCTTGACATCATAGGCCCTCTACCACCTTCGAATGGATTCAATTATTGTCTTACGGCAATAGACCGTTTCTCAAGGTGGCCAGAAGCTTGGCCCATGACCTCCATCACCGCTGAGGAAGTTGCCGAACGTTTCTTCAACGGCTGGATTACGCGTTACGGCGTCCCCATTACTGTAACAACGGACCAGGGACGTCAATTTGAATCCACGTTGTTCCAACGCCTCATGGACTTCGGAGCCACCAGACGTGCCCGAACGACCAGTTACCATCCTCAGGCGAACGGCATGGTGGAACGTTTTCACCGCCAGTTGAAGGGAGCTCTAATGTGCCATAACAACACCTGGCACAGAGCCCTTCCTCTCGTCCTTCTCGGCATTCGCACCTCTCTCAAGGACGACCTAAAATGCTCCGCAGCAGAAATGCTCTACGGAGAACCATTGAGGTTGCCAGGAGAATTCTTGGCACCCAGTGTTTCTCAAAGGGACCAACATGACACCGAGAGTTTTGTTTCGCAGCTAAGGCGTAAGATGACGGACGTTCGTCCAATCCCAGCATCTCGTCACAGCAATCGAACGTCGTTCATATTTAGAGATCTACCTGTCTCAACACATGTTTTCTTGCGGGACGACACCGTTCGACGCTCTTTACAGCCGCCTTACACCGGACCGTACAAGGTGTTGAAACACGGTAACAAGACCTTAACCCTCGACATCGCAGGTAAACACCAAGAAGTGAGTATAGACCGTGTAAAACCAGCCTACCTCATGTCTGATCCGGACAGTAGCCTCGATCAGACAATAGCTCCTTCTGCAACTCCTGCTGCATCTCCTACCGTGCCTCCGCCAAAGCTCTCCGACAACGTACGACCTCCACAACCAACTGTAACCCGTTCAGGTCGTACTGTTAAGTTCAAATCTGTATTAGATTTATAGTTCATAAGAAAATCTAATGTATTGTTTTTGTTATTTTAATTTTAAAGTTTTCTTTGGTTGTAATTTTTTTTATATTGTCTATTTTCATTGTATTGTTTATTTCCTTATATTGTTTATTGCAATATTTTATTTTTTGTCATTTGTATAGCTTAAGGAATATAATACAATTGTCATCCCTATTAGTAATGTAAAAATTGTATTTTTAGTTACTTCGTAGGGGGGTGGTGTGGCGACACACTGCACTGGCATATTGGCACTGGCAACACCTCACGACGTCAGTCAGTGAACTGTCACAACGTGTCAGTGGGTTGTCAACCACCACTACCGTACAGACAGTGACAGCGCTAGATATTCGAATTGTAATACACACTAACTTGTGAACTGCCGCCACTTATAAAAGTTGTGACTGTGCTCTTCCACATTAAAGTTACTATCAACAGAAGAGACTCTTTTAATGGATAACCCAAACATCCATACAGCTTTGTAAAAAACTTTGTCTCAATTATAATTAACCTGTAGTAGTTATTTTTGTTTAACGTTATTAATTATTGTTTCTGTCTTAACAATATTCAGATAATATATTATATGCTTAAATAGTTTGTATTAAATGTTTTATTTTTTACTTTTTAAAATTATCTTAATAATTTGATACTTAAAATTACTTCCATAATAAAATGAATATAAAAATCATTTAAAGTTATTAAGATTTGAACAGATCTAAACAAAATTTTTTTAGTGAACCAACTTGTTTCAAGGAAATTTTCAAAACTTATAAAATTCAATTTCTTCATGACGTCACAGTCGAAATTTACTCGTACATGCTCTCGAAAAAGCCTCGAAGCCTTTAGTGGTGAAAATTGCCACTAGCGGGCACTGCGGTGTTTCAACTACCTTTTGTTTTCCTTTTTTATTTTTTGTTTAAACTTAAAACATTTTGTACAAACAAACTATTGAGTAAGCCGCATAGCGCCAATTTTTTATTTTTATATAAACTGGCTTGAACCGTAATTGGCAGACTTGCAAACGTTATTTTTCTTTTATTTACGGATAGTTAAAATCTTTCGTGGCTGTTATATTAAAAAAAATATTTTTTTAACTTGTTACCAGTATATGGAACCTACGTTATTTTATTGAGTATTATTTATTATAACAGCAATCCTACAGCATCTTGGTTCCTAATTTGTAATTTAAAAATAAGCCAGAGAGCAAGAAAATCTTTTAGGAATAATTTTTCATTTAAAGCTAAAACTAATTTCTGCACTTTACTTGTTTTAAAGTAATATAAATGATTATTTCAATAAAACTTAGTGCCAAGATCATTGACCAAATAAGACACGTCTGAAAAAACTGGCTTTTTTAAGTTCATTGGTTTGGTTCGGGCTGTAATTTGTCTGCCAGTCAGTCGTCGTTAGCGTTTTATTAAAACAAGAGACCCGCTCTGCGGTTAAAATTCGACTGTAAGTGTCAAAGGGTTACTTCACATTGACATTTGTGTTACTCTATGTAAACGTTAACCAAATTCACAGACATATATCAAGAATAGACGACGCATGTACCTCGAATTGTATGAAAACCAAGCGTGTCACTTTTTTTTGACACATTGTGCTGTCACAAGAATATTTAGTGCTGAAATTCCCCATCCTAGCGATATCAATTCGAAACTGATTCGTTACCGATTCTCGACAACGATTAATGATTCTCAAAATCGATTACCGATTATAATTAGGTATATAGAAAATCATATGATCGTTTGTAGGCGTAGAATATGTAAAACATAAAAAATGCCTTTGGTTGGTTGTACATAATAATATAGTATAGTGCTTGAATATGACCGAATAAATAGTTTTGTGTTTTATTTAACTTGATTATTTGTTAATTATAAACACAAGCTTCAAAAATGTAAAGATAAATAAAGAGATCATAAATATTATGATTGTTTATTATTTGCTTTCAAGAAATTAAATAAATGGAAATTAAAAAAATATTTATAAACATTTCTTTTATGAAAATCAAAACATCATATGGACACATTTAAACTTACCTAAAGTTAAACGAATATTTTTTTTCTAATTAAAAATTAATTAAACAAAATAAAAAAACAGTACATCAATATTCGGTATTGCGCTTGAAATCAGCCTTCGTTTCTTTTTCGAATCCGTAAAACAGTCATCATTGAAATGAATAGAACATATACGGCTATGTTTTGTTGGAAACCAATCTCTATGCCCCGTCGCTATAATTCATTTTGCGTTAATATTGGGGTCACTTGAAAACCTTTAATTATAATGTTATCATGAATAAAATCACTATACAGAAACATTAATATTGTAATGAAAAATAATTTGCCTGTTAAAAACTGTCTCTATGTAAATATTATTATTCATTGGTTTTCAAAATCGATTAACATCGAGACCACACCGAGTAAATGAACAACACTATATGCTATATTTTACAGAAACACGACAATATTCACCGTACTACGAAGCTATGCGACGATTTATAGTAACGATTGTTTTACTTTCATTGCGTGTTCCAGTAAACAAGCCGTATAAATTTTGCTACCAAAATCAGCAATGTATTGTGTAGTATGCAGTACACAGTAAGTTAGTGCTTTTCGTTGTAAAACGTGGTAGAAATGCAATAAATATGAAAATAATTATTTTAAAATAAATTACTACACAATTTTATAAATAAATTACTTAACGATGAAAAGAAATATTTCCTTTACCTCTGCTAACTGTATTTGTAGAATTTCTACAGTTTAAAACGTTACAATTAGGCATTTTTCGTTATTTCAGTTGACATCTATTGCCAATAGCAATGAAACGCCAACTAAATGACACGGCGCTCAAATAGGATTTAAAATCCTTTCTGTTACACGTGAAATGTATGAACATGCGGCATCTACTCTAGGTATACATGTCTGTGACCAAATTTCATTCTACTTCATCCGCGTTATTGTCTTAAAAACATAACCCTTCTCTGGAAGTCGGGTAAAAAGCGGTATAAAGTATTTGCTTCACGTATTAATATGCAACTTAATTAATTAATAAATTAACAAATACAATATACAATGATGTAAGTCTTACAACAAATGTAAATACAGATTGAAACTGTCTTACTAGACGTCCCAGTGCGGTTTTGTATTGTATTTACACATCGTCGGAAAGAAAATATATTCGTAATGCAGCTGCCTCAGAATTCTTGCCACGAACACAATCCGCATTCTCAGATACTCGCGTGTCGCTGCACGTCACTAAACAAAGTATCCTGACGACTACAGAGTACGGCGTCCTTGCTAACGAGACCATGTAGGTTGCTTTTAAACAAAAAATGTTCTTTGGAATGAAGCGGTAGAATAAAGGTACCTACTTGTTAGCAGAAATCGTCACGCGAATATGTAGCTAAGTCATATTTTATCTTGCTTACTTTTACAAGGATTTGTATTTAAGAGCCATTTCGCGGTTAGACGCGCGGAATGAAGAATTTGATGTCAAAAATTAGTATCATAAGAAAGATATTAATGCTGGCAAATGAACTCATAAAATAGATCAATCCTTCATCTTGGATCTTCATTTACCGGAATTTTGAAAATATTAATTTGTTTCTGCGTAACTGTCAATCTAGCATAACTATTTTTCAGCAAAAGGACGACAGAGTCAATTTCATACACTGATTTTCTTTATTAAGTTTTATTAAATTGAGTAAAAAAAAATGTCTAGAGAACACTCATATATTATATTTTGCATTTATTACAAGGGATATACGATTACTATAATATTCGTTTCAAAATTAATTCAATAACATTACCAATTTTCATGGTTTATGCCATGACTTTACCATCGATTTTTGTATTCAATAAAGCGTATTTCCCATCAAAAATTTATGTAGTAATAAAATATGGTCTTTGTCGAATATGACACGTAATTTTTTTTTTATCTTACTGCAAAAAATAATTTATTAAAACGAATTTACTTTACCATATAAAGATACGCACTGGCGCGAAATCAAATCAGTCGTGCGGCAGCACTCTTGGACGTCGGACCTATGTCAATTTTTGCTTTAGCCATCTAAGGAATAGATTTCGTAAAAGTAACGTAATTATATTGCCATTGAACAGTCTTGATCACGTGAGAATTTTTAGTTACAGTCAATTGTATTATTTTTAGTTTTCTATAATTTTCAGGGTTTTGTAGTCAAATCGGAATCATGTCTAGTCCGTTCGTTATTTCAACCGGCCGGCTAGCCCGTCCGGCCGTCCGTCCTTCCGTCCGTCCGTCTGTCCGTTCCGTGTGATATTTTCTTCGTCTACCCCTTAATGTGGGGTATCTTTGAAAAGGTCTTTCAAAAATATTATAGGTTTCAAAAGACCATTTTTCAATTCAGGGGTCCGTTTGCGTAATATCTTTGGTTTGAAGAAAACAATAGAAATTAAGTAACTATTTCTTTCCAATTTATGTAGTGTAAGTAGTAACGGAGAAAATCACGAACATACATATGTACAAAATATAACTATATCTATACTAATCTATACTATTACTATTGTAATATTATAAAGCTGAAAAGTTTGTTTGTTTGTTTGGTTGAACGCGCTAATCTCAGGAACTACTGGTTTGAATTGAAAAATTCTTTTTGTATTGGATAGTTCATTTATCGAAGAAGGCTTTAGGCTATCGGATTTTTGGAAATTCAACCCCTATTGGGTTGGAAGTCACTGCTGTAATTTGAAATAAAACATTGTCCGTTTTTAGACTTTAGTTACTGTTTACAGTATTTAGGTTTTTTGTTATATGTGTAAATTACATATTTACATAGAAAAAAAATAATAAATAATTATAACTTGTATACACATACCCTTTATTTATACAACTTTTAGATCAATCTGTACTTTATAGAGTTCCGTACCCAAACGGTGTCAACGGGACCCTATTGCTAAGCCAAAATGTTGGAATGATAGAAGCTCCGACATTAGTCAGCTATAGTCACTTATTATTAGTCAAAGATAATACATTCGTTGTTTGGAAACTCTCGTGCACCCAAGTTCCGTCAACTCCCCAAAACTCACGTATCTCAAATACACAACACAAATACAAATCACCCTCTCATTTTTTCCCTTCACAACCCCTCGCCTCCCCCTATACCCCCCCCCCCTCAGTTCTTCACCCAAAAGTGGAATTTTGCGTCGTGATAATCTGGGAGGCATCCGGGCAAATACCGCACTCATCAGGTAGGCGCAGATCGGCAGATCAGGATATCGGGATATAGATTTTTGGAAAACCGGAAATCCCGGATATCTCGGAGACGGTGCGTCCTAGACAAGTTTAGACGGAAATTTCAACCCCCTTTAGTAAACCCCCAAACCTTATTGCTAAATCTTACTGAACCCACTTTTACCCCCCCCCCCCCCTCCCCAAATTTTCCTAAAATACCATATATCTCCTAAACGGTACGTCCTAGACGATTTCCGACTGAATTTCCATCCGCCCTGTGGAACTCATACTTGCAACATTACCCAATCTTATTGGGCCCAACCTTAACCCCCCCCCCCCCTCCCAAATTTTCCGAAAACTCCTTATATCTCCTAAACGGTGCGTCCTAGACGATTTCCGAAAGGATCGAGTAAAAGTTGTAGCCCATAAAAAGATTGACATTTTATGTGCCATACATTTTTCTTGTAGAGCAAGTGGTTTGGGAGGAAAGTGCGAATTTCGTTTCTCATAATTTATTATACTAGACTATTGTCAATATTTTGTTTTGTAAACCAACAGAAAACAATAAAGAATTCGTTTTTAACATTCAAAGAATAGTGTTCTGAATATCTTCTTTTTAAAGCTGTAATCATTTTTGTGTATGGATTGTATTTACCTTTATTTTTACGTTATCTTTTGTATCACGGTAATGATTAGGGTATCGAAAACCGATCCTGTTTTAAATTACCGGGATTTTCGGTACTCGCCTATGCTGGAACCGGGATTCCCGGGATTTTCAGTTCTTTCGGGATTATTTTACCACGTCTTTCCCCGCGTGAAAATAGTTAGTATCGCGTTTCCTATTTTATCTCTCATGAGCATTAAATAGGGAAAAACTGTTTTCTACCCAAATCCGTATAGTCGTTTGCCGTGATTGAGTAACCATCATACTATTATACCTTACATGCAAACATAAGTTTCGTATTAATTGTATGAAAGCAACACAATTGTATTGCACAATTCAGCACTGCTTGGACGAGAAAAAAGAGTTAAATCATCTTCATTTATATTAGAAAAATATCGATCTGGGTTGTGTAAATAATATTATATTAGTATAGCTGCTTCATGTAGCCGACGTTCTGAATATCTTCTTTTTAAAGCTGTAATCATTTTTGTGTATGGATTGTATTTACCTTTATTTTTACGTTATCTTTTGTATCACGACGCGACATATTTTTATTTCCCAAAAGTTCAGAAAATGCCGGTTCTTTTATTTTGTTTCCCGGTTCTTTTATTTTGTTTCCTGGTTCTTTTGAAAAGTACCGTATTCCTTTGTAAATCCCGGGATTTTCGGTTCCGGGATTTCCCGGTTCTATACCCTCCGATTGATTTGAATTTAGGTATACCTATGTATTTCGACGCGCTGCGAATATCGCAGGCAAAATGGACGCATATTGCATTTTATAGATCACCTTGAAAAAACGTGATTTTTAATTTTTCACGTTGATTTGCCAAAATATTGATTTTTGCAATATGCATCTATTGGACATCTTTATTGTGATGTACCTAAGTAGGTACCTAAAATGTATTATGTAAATAAGTTACCGATAATGGTACTACTACATTGTACTCTTAATTGTTATATAAACTTATATTGTCACATACCAGATACATGTATGTGGTCACAAAGTGTATAAGTAATTAAAATTATATGTTCATAATTTTAAAATTTTTACGTTTGAAAGTATCAAGAAGATTACTCGCACAGAACTGAGGTCAAGCGCGACGCGAGCTGCGCGAGGCAATATCACGCCGCGGAGCCGCTTCAAATACCTATAGTTTATCAACCGAGTTTTGCGAAATGGCTCTTAAGTCAAAATGCAATCGAGAAGTGTACGTTCGTTGTGGTTGAAGAAGAAATATTTACGTACCAGTTATAGTTATACCAATTCAGAAGCTTATAACCATTCAGAAGGCTCCAGACCGGTCAGAGTGGCGCAGGTTAGGGAGGCCTATGTCCAGCAGTGGACCACCAAGGGCTAATGGATGGATGGATGGATAGTTATACCAATTCCTCCTTAGTCCACGTATAAATGTCACATATTGTGTAACGGGCTCCTTAATAGTCTGACTAGATGGGAAGATACCCATTTGTCATTTCTATAAAAAAATATATGATCAAAAATACTAACGCTCGTGTTGATGATGAAAAATTTCAAGTAACAAGTATATCTCCATGTAAGCATCAGCGAGAGATACTATAAAAAGCTGTTACCGCAATTGAAGCCAGATGGGGAGGCATTTAATAAAAAATAAACGGACGCGGCGGGCGGTCGGCAATCTATCACGCCCTCAGTCATAAGCTGACTTTAATGCTGGGTCACTTCAGGCCTTTTTGTTGACGTTAATATTACTTAACGTTTTAAAAAAATCACAAAGTCATCCTGCTCCTTTAAATGAAATATCAACGCTTGGATAAATGTCTTAATAATTCTTCTGTGATAATACCGAACATTCATATTTGCCGAGGCGGAACCGCTTTCCATTTTAAACGTTTAGTTCTAACTGTGTATTCGATCAGTGTTAGGTTAATTAAGTGGTGTTCTAACAATATTTTTACAACAAAATTAAATATAAGTAAACTTGTTAATTGAAAGAGTTGTTTGAAATGTTTCATTCACTTTAAACAGAATATAAACCTGTATGTTATTTCCATAAACAGGGGAAGTTCGTTACAATGGCGGCAATTTAATAGCACAATTGCTTTGAACTTACTCTTTGGATACTTGATAAAGTTAGGGCAATGTTGGTTGTCTTTATAGTCAGTTAGATACTTAAAACGTCTGTTTTGCTATTTTCAAGTTATTTTTATTTTTTATTTTTATTCTCGTTTCGTATAGAACCTAGAACAAAGACTCCCATAACTTATCTCAGTATTCTCAGTATCTGTAAACATTACATTAGTCTCATTTTGAGCACTGACATAGTTTCTTATTTGTAAGCGTTCTAATTAATAAACAGTTTTGTTTCAAACATCACATTATTTATATCGACATTTTTCTCGATAATATTTATAAATCCACACACACACTTTTTACTCTAAAATTTCATTTCAAGTCTCATTTTGATTTTTATGTAAAAAAAGAGCTAAAAATTACTTCGATTAGAGGAAGAGAGTGACAGTATTTTGTGATCAAAAGTAAGAAAGCAAATAATACAGAACATAGAAAGAAGAACAAGCGAAACAGAAGGTTGAGAAACGTATCATATCAACGTGTGACGGTTTCTGCCTACGGGAGACAGGTATGAGATTACATTATGTATGTATGAGCCTGTTTCCGCTTTACTGAACGACTTATCTCGAGCCAAATACAGTCCATAGTTATTGTATCTATAAGCAACAAAATGGACCTCAAACGCTTTAATATTTATTATACATGCACTCGAATGCGGTCAACATACACTGGAGAATAACGTTACGAAAGTTGCCGAGCAATTGCACCCTTTGTTATAAATGACGAGTAGACTTGTGCGAGGACGTAAAGTGGGCAAGATGGCAAGATGTCACAGTTATGTTGCTCCCCTTATACTCGAAAAGTCGAGCATTCTTCGCGACTCATGATGCAAGCTGAGTGCAGATTTCAACAGCCTTTTGTTGTTGCCCAGCCGTGCATAAAGGAAAGTTTCCGAGATCCATCCCGCAGAGAAATAGTTATGATGCGTGAAAGAAACTTGTCTTTGCGATTGTACTGTACATAAGTATATTTAAAATTAATGCGACATGCAGCGTTCTATTTATATAACAATGAAAAATAAAATATTTTACGGTTCGTCGTAAATAGCTTACTCTTAACGCAATTACTTCCAGTGAAGTGGTCGGAACACTTAATGTGGAGTATTTTCTTTGCGACACACATT
Source organism: Thymelicus lineola (assembly GCA_963932265.1). Taxonomy (NCBI): domain Eukaryota; kingdom Metazoa; phylum Arthropoda; class Insecta; order Lepidoptera; family Hesperiidae; genus Thymelicus; species Thymelicus lineola. The sequence continues at coordinate 8,815,269 of OZ010682.1, read as the reverse complement.
ATTCTTCAAGAGGAGCTCAGTGCTCATGTGTAATTTGAAGTATATTTTACTCATAGTAATAAGGTACTATAGAAATTGTTTGTGAAATTAAATGCCACACAATATAGTCGCTGCTATTATAATTAAATACCTTGAAATAGTTAAGAACATATATAATTATTTATTTAGTAACTCTATTTTTTGTGGTTTGAAGCCTCCCCAGATTTTTACAATATTCGTCAAATAATATTTGCCAAACCATTAACGTCACCAGGTAATTTTCCATCTCCACAGTTAAAAGTCCTGTGTCCTATTACCGTATTCACTCTATAAGTTACGCGTAATACGTCAGTAATTTTTGGCATTCATTAATTTCATCACAAATCCTGCTTACGCAAGCTTAGCGTACGTACTGGTAGTATAAAAGCTTGAACCTGTAAAGGACATTGCATGATTTTAAGTCCTCTTATTACTTTTACCACGCCATAGATATGTCATATTTTTTTTGTTTCAACTACACGATACAAATTATCATTACTTATAAGTTAATGTAACTAGTACGTAAATACATGATCTGTTTCAAAATAATAATGTTAGCAATAACACATAACTTTAATTCCCGTAGGAGTTCCCTGTGGGAGGCTCAGATGAATTATAAGCTGTCTTAAATAATGTTTTAAAAAATTTAAAGATTAGACGAGGTAAATTATTACATAAATTTTTGCAGTTCAACTAAATGTGTGTAACGGGTAGCTACGTGAACCCATTAGGTACCGATCATAGCCAACCAATAATATCTACTATGTATAGTCCAATCCAATTGGTTATTGTATTAGATATCTGATATCGAATACCTCATTTACAAGCTTCGCTGGCTCCAAGACCATTGTAATTGTGTAATCTCACAGATCAAACTCACATTATAATGTTAAGCGCGATAGATAATTGAAAATTTATAATTGAAGCAATAGTGCTTCACCAATAAGGCTTACAAATAAAAAAAACGTTTATTTATGTAGGCACTAACTAAATATTAAAATGTTGGTATATTCTTGAAGATTCCAAATTCACGTGTGAGCAACCGATGAATTAAGGCACGCTTCGTCTGAAAATGCAAATGAAGATAGCTCTCGGGAGGCCTCTGGCAAATGAATTTCTCAAATGAATCGTTACTAAGTGTTCGCAAATGAGAAATCATTCCACGGAGCTCATTCAAGTGCTTTCAATTACCTACATTTGAATATGTTGTTACAATCAAAAAGGAACGTTTTATACCTTTCTTGTTCTATAAATGCGAAGAAAACGTTATGCGAAATAGAGCAATAATGAAACAAATTAAGTTGTTTATAAACGGATATTACTAGCCGACAAACAGGTTGACGATCCACTCAATGATAAGTGGCGACCGCCGCCCATGGTATCAGTAACCGTTTATTCCCACTTAACACCAAAAGCTTCATCGATTTGTTAACGACCAAGAAATAATAGACACAAAGAAAGACAGAAAGAAGGAAAACAAAAGAAATAAAGAACTTGGTCCTTAGCCTTCGACCTCAAGCTTAGCCGGAACGTATACATGAATCAATTTTAATTGCTTTTTTAAATACACTACACTAATATGAATAGAAGGTATATAAAAATACATATTATTATTTATATATATTATTATTTTTATATATTTTTATTATCCTGATACTATTTACTTTTATTTAATTATCCCTAACTAGTAACAAAACATTACCGAAGAAAAGTTTAAAGCTTCCAATCTCTTAAATACAATGCCACGTTACATACGCAAGCGAACTAACCTCATATACTCGTATTTGTATTCATGTGTTACTTTATAAAAATCCGGAACTGAATATCTGATTAATGTAGCTCAACAAAAAGTATCGGATCTGAATGAAACAAATAAAGAAAGAATACTGCGAAAGCTCTAAAGATAGTGAAAAATGTATTTTCTTTCACAAAGCGCATAACGTAGGGAACATGAAATATGGTACGGATTTCGTTCGGCTCAGCTTGCGTTCGCAGTCTACCTATCGGTTTTCGCGATTCGGAAAGCAACGAAGTTATCCCCTGCATTTGTTTTCTATTCTTGGTGTAAAAATATTTCACATCCGCAATCATGTGGCTTGTTTGTTTCGAATACATTACAGACTTACTGATTTCATTGAGATCAACAATGATAATTATCTGTAAATTATACTCGTAATCATTTGAATTTGATATAAACAGTTAAACAGTTAATACCTTGATCAAGAGCATTAGTTTGAGATTCATTATTATGTTATTTAGTTCGTGTAAATATTGTTATGTTAAAGACATTTAGTAAATTTGTGAATGTCTAATTATTCATAATTATGTTTTGTAACGTAAAGGGCAAAACTGAATGTCAAATCGCATTCTCTACACACACTTTATTTTTGATTCCCAAATCTAACACCTAATTCATCTATTTACAGTATTTTAACTGTAACAGTATGTAAACTGTAACAGTATGTAAACTTACAAACTCACTGAATATTCAAAATAATATATAATAATGAATAATCGGAAGGCCCCAACTATGTGGACATTCAAAAAATTAGTAAACTCACCCTTAGTGACTGATTTGTAGTTTAAGAGAGATTATACATTGTTGATATATATATTTGTATGTATATTGTATACACAGGATGAATTTTTCAAGTGCGCGTGGAGGGCCAAATCCGAAACTACGAGGAATAGCGAAAAATGCTCAAAGGAGTCTCGGGGCCGATTTTGATGAAAACTAAAACTGAATTAATTTTATTCATGTATGTTATAAATGTAGATGCTAAAAAATAATTACCGTGTTAAATTGTAGCTTACATCGAAGATATATATATAGTGACTAAGACAGTATTTTTTAGATATGCATTGATGGTGGCTGACCTAGTAATTCAGAGGACAATGTAGACATTTAGAAGATAATAATGCTATTAAATAGAACTCAGTTTAATTAGCACCCAAATGGATCTATATAATGTACATTGTTTCAAACTTCGTATCTAAAATCTATCGTGTTGAAAAGTAACATCTACGTTTCAGCGATCCAAGTTTATATTCAAATGTAACGCTAATTTCAATCTTGCTGGTGAGCATACGCAAAATGAAATTATTAATTCCGTTTGCGAAGGAGATAATTTTGTGGAACGGTAGCGTTGTTTGACTTTAATTAATTCGAGCCTTGTCAACGTCGAATGTAATTTCAGGAACGCGCCTGTCTGAGGCATGTTTCTCGTTACCGTAATCGCCTAACGTTCATTTAGTGTTGATGACACGCGCACATACGTTCATCTGATTGACATTGTATGTGTGTGTTTAAAGTAATTTTCGTAGTTCTGCTCTGTATTTACATTATGGCGCATTCGTGATAATTACTATTTACAAACTATGTAACAGGTAAAATTTCTGCCAGTCGGCTTAGACAGACGCAGTAGTCAAACGGGTGAGAAGTTAGCATTAGGTTTAGCATAGAAACAGTGTGCATTTCAATATCAGGGACCAGAACCCCAATCAGTCCGTGTGGTGTCACTGTCTCTAGATGGCAAAGGACAGTGCTGTCAGGGGTTTGTTTACCTCTGGGTTTAACTTAGATCTTTACTTTGACTTACCCATATAAAATAAAATGTAAAGAGGAGGATAGAGGTATGAAAAGCAGTCATCTACTAGTGACGCTCGGGACACGGTTTGAATTCATGTATAATAAATTATCATAGTAACCTAAGTAATACTCTATAATAGAAAAATTTAATAAATTCAACTAGAACAGCATGACAAAATTTAACAAAATAACTAAAACTCGCAAGAGAACCAAATAACCAAGAAAAACAAACCTTATTCACATAAATATATTTTCTCCATATTGTGTTACTGACACACAAGAAGATTTACATTCTATTCGGAGTTTATCTTAGGAAATTGCATTGTTTAAGCTATATCAATATCACAGTACATCGGAAGATCCGTTGAAAGCTTTTCAGTGTTTTATTGCAGCGATGCCGCTAGCTAAATGTGATATTTTCTAGTCAGTGAAAGTGTCACGCTTTTTAAAGGCAGATTTTTTCTATTCGACGTAAGTTATTTCTGTTTTGACTGCATAAAATTCATGAAAAATATTTTCAGTAACTTACAGTCAGTCAGTCTTGGACTGTATTATTAAAATTATGTGATATTTCTTCCAAAGGTAGTTTATGGGAATGAATTTACATATCTATAAACACAAAAAATATTTGTACGGATGTCCTTTATAGACTCTGAAACCATCCCACTGATATGCCTCAAAATGGTTTCATTTGAAAGGCAGTAATCCGAAGGTGATTTGAGACTCCTAAAAATATCTTACATTAGGCACACTTGGCCATTGATAAAGTCAGGTTTTTACTTTTCCCTTGCAATAATTTTAAAAAAATATGTGAAGATGGCGCATAAGCGTCAAAGTCAACACAAAAACACTGATCTGTGATTACCATCAGATGTTTTTGCACATTTTTTCGACTAGTGGGTATATAAAATACAAAAAATAATTGCGGGGATGTCCTTTATAGACTTTGAAACCATCCAACCGATGTGCCTCAAACTGGTTTTATTTGAAATGCAATAATGCGAAGATGGTTTGAGACCACTAAAACAATTATTAGGCACATTTTAAATTCTCAACTTTTCCTATACAATTTTTTTAGCGTAGCACATAGCCGGGTTGAGACCCAACTAGTATATAATATTATAAAAACGAATTAATAAAAATAAATTAGGTATTGTATGTATTTATGTATTTATATACTTATTATATATTATGCATAATAATGCATACTTATTACTTACTAGCTATTAAATGGAATATTTATCTTAAAAATTCGTTAATTATTTTGAAAATCGAACACAAACACGTTCCGTTTGTAAGTTGGAAATTGTAAAAGCTGATTTTAAAAAGTATTATTTAACTGTGTAAGGTCTGAGTGCACGTTTGGAAAACAATTCAACCAGTATTGGAAAATATTGAATGTGTAATCATTGTTTATTTATAGTTTTATTCAGTAAACGTGCTAACTGATAGACCTTTTAAGTATAATAAAGTATTATCATCGGCATATTTGATGAGAACGTAGAAAACACTTGAGTATATTTCTGTCCGTCCATCTGTAACAAGTGTCACAACCAATAGCATTCATCCAGCCACTATTAGCCGGTATCACAAAAGAGTAAAATAAAACCGAAGTTCAGCGTTCTATTTTTAAAGAGCTTACTTGTAAGGGAACGTAAACATGGTATAAAAATGCAGCCGCGAAGAATTTGTAAACAATAGAATGCACTCGAGACGAATCAATATTCTAGGCCAGCGATACTCAACCTGCGGACCGCTGGACTTTTATGTGCAGTCCATCTGGCTGGGGGCAACCAGTACTCCTTTTTCCAAGACGTGGCCGCTATTAGAAGACATTAGTTATCAGTCCTCCTGAAGATGTGGCCTATCCATTGTTACTTCAGCTGACTGACTCTACGAGCTATGTCGGTAACTTTAGGTCACCAACGGACTTCCTCGTTTCGAATCTTTTTTCACAGCGAAACACCAAGCATAACTCGTTTCATAGCGCGTTGTGTGACTTTGAGCCTTTGAATGAGGCCACTAGCAAAAGACCACGTCTTAGATCCATAAGACAATATTATTATGGCAACACATATTACTCGAACACTTTCGATTTTAGACACTGAGGCGTTTTGAATGAGAAGATATTTCGTAATTTACTGAACGCTGTCATTAGATTATGTCATTAGACTTATCTTAAGATCCATCTGTTTTGAGGCGCTGTTTAGGTCCTCTAGCATGATACTGAAGCCCTTCAGCGTTTCCGTCAGTATTACTGTATCGTTGGCTAATCGAAGGTGTGTGTGGTAGGTATTCAACATTGATGTTAATGCCAAGCCCTTTCCACTCCATTAGCTTGAACACGTCTTGTACAGCATCGGGGAGATAACGTCCCCTTGCCTGACACCCCTCTGCAAATGTATGGGGTTCGTGCTTCTGTCGTGTCATCGGACTGACATCGTGGCTGATTTGATACACACTTCAACATCTCGATATCCCGATAGTTCATCTGGCATCGATGAAGAGAATCCAATACAGCCCAGGTCTCCATTGAATTGAAAAATAGTATAGCAATTGCGAAAACCTGTGATGGTTTAACCTTTTTTTCTTGCGGCTGGCGACATCATAGCTAACACGAGTTTGTGGCTGTTATGAAAAAAAGTTTGAGTACCACTGTTCTAGGCTCAGTTGAACAAAATGTTTAATCTTTGTTCAAAGTAAGAACTTCACAAAGTTCTAGAGTTATAAAAATTTGTAGATTTATACTTTGATAATCGCATTTTAAATATGGCTCCATGCGTATTTGAGTAAATTATTATAATGTGTAATGCATAGACTTAAAGAAATGATTCGCATATATTAAGTGTTTAAAACACGTATTAGACTTAACTGAATAATTTGCTGTTACATGCAATGTGTTTCATAATGTAGAACATACAATAGACTTAGGTAGGCAGGATTTTTTAATTAATAAGATTTTAAATGTTTGACTTAAATGTTTTGAATTTGCATTTCAATTTTTTTCTAAAAAAATACGTCACTGTTTCGTTTCAGTGCATAGTAACTACGAAATTGTGGCGAAAAAGCTGCAACTGCAAAGAACTGTTCGAAAACAAAGGGAGCAACTTGAGACGAATCGATACTTTAGGCTCCGTGGAAGCATTTTTTGTTCTTTTACTATTTCTATTATTCTACAGCATGACTTTTAGTTCTTGTTTTTGAGTATTTTTAAGATTATGGATTTTTAAGGGTTCCACCTTAAAGTTTTATTTTTTGAAATCGTAAAAGCCGAAATAAGCTAAACAAATAAATAGATACTATTAATACAGAGTAGTATAAAGTAAAATAGCATTTTTTACTTTGATTTGATACCTTATTACAAAATAATTAAACTTATTAATCATAAATTTCTTAATCTCAAAATGTGAATAACAGTAATAAATTTTACCTACGTAACATTTTGTAAACCACCGTCTTGTTGTCGGAGTAATCTGTGTTTCTTTTCTGAAAGCAATATTTTCCAATTTAAGTGACAAAGTGCACTTAGGTCGGCGCGTCTGAAACCAAAACTTTACCATTTGAACTGCGAGTACTACAAAGCAAGTCACAGGCAAAGAAAAGAATTTACGTCACATTTTGTGAGCGCTTTTTTTCCATTACGACAATGTCTAAAAGGAAAAGTGTCACTAGACTTTATTATTGAACTAAACGGGACTATTAGACTGTTCAGTGTTCATTCTTTTAGTGTAGTTTATGTAACGAGATAATATTTTTGCTGTACTGATGTACTAATATACTTTTACTGCTAAAGTTTTTATTACCAAACGACAATCATAAATACCTCTGTTTTTAACAGTGTAACAAGTTGGTATTTAGATTAGCTGATGGTCGCGACGAAACTTTTCTTTAGGAGGGAACATTTAGCGGCAGACAATACTGCGGAGACTTTAGTGACTTCTGCGACTTCTTAGCCCAGACAGTACTGATCGCTCAGGTTTTGAATTCGGGTATCGTATGAGAAAGATCATCATACCAAATCTAAGCTATCGCTACAATAGGTTCTTGGACTGTTTTTTCGAAAATGTCTCAACTTGATGATTAGATAATTAAAATTCTGTAGAATATGTTTTCCCGCAGAAATTAAACGATTTTTATTAAAAAACAAACAAAATATTTTTCACTTTTTAATTTGGCGCCAAAACGCTACTTGCCTGTTATTGTTGTGCCAGCCAGCCAGCCAACTAAAAAAATCAAAAATGAGTATAATTACGTATTATCAATTTTGTATAATCAATTATTTAATTTTGTAAAAATAATTTTGATGTAAGTAAGTACGTATTTTAAGTAATAAGTATGCATTATTATGTCTCTTTGGAAAATTTAAAAAAACATACCGGGTAAAGCCTTTATCATATTTCTACTATTTACATATGAAATAATTACACTAACTAAAGAAATTATTCCTTGTATTTCTACTTCAAATATTGATTGCTTTTAATTACGAATTACTTCTTTGAATTTATAAATTACATATTATAACTCAAACGCATGGAGCCGTGTTTAAAATGCGATTATCAAAGTATAAGTCTACTGATTTTTACAGCTCTAGAACTTCACAAATGACTTAGAACAAAGATCAAATATCTTGTTCAACTGAGCCTAGAATATTAATTCGTCTCAAGTGCATTCTATTGTTTTAAAATTCTTCGCGCCTGCATTTTTACAACATGTTTACGTTCCCTTACAAGTAAGTTCTTTAAAAATGGAACACTGAACTTCGGTTTTATTTTACTTTTTTGATATATCAGCTAATACTTGGTGGATGAATGCTATTGGTTTTGACAAATGAAAGGACAAATATGTTAAAAATAAGTGTTTTCATAAGGATTCTACGTTCTCATCGAATTTTTGGACGATAATAATTTATTATAGTTAAAAGTTCTAACAGTTAGCACGTTTAATAAACAAAAGGATTATATAAGCAATGATTACACATTCAATATTTTCCAATATTGTTTTTTTTTTTTGGAAAAAGCCGGCAAACGAGCTGGCGATCCACCTGATGGTAAGTGGCTATCGCCGCCCATGGACATCAACAACACCTAAGGCATAACTGATGCGTTGCCAACTGTAGTGGTTCGCTTGGTGCCAATAATAAACTAATCGCTTTCACTACACGTCCTACTCGGTCGGCGTCCGGACAGAGAGTGCTCGGCCAGTAGTGGTGGGCGATTATGAGATATACTAATGGAATCATTCGATTATGAAGATGTCTCGAGATATCTCGATTATGACCGTTAGTAATTACTAATCGGTATCGCTACTAATTCGCTATACATACACTACATCTACCTTTTACAAAATAAGAAAAGAACCAAAATATTATCTCTACTTCTGACACAGCTATTTAACTTAAAATAAGTCGAACTCACTTATTCTTTATAATCAATAACAATTATCACATTATTCAACATAACCTGCAACATCTGTTTATGAACCTCGTTAACTATAACGACCACCACTACCAACAACCACTAAGTTCACAACCACTAATCTCTAAGTTGACAACTGTGATGATAGTTGGATTAGATACATCTCTAAGTTACTTCTCTGCACTGTCGTTCAACAATTTTTTAGGCAAGCTGATAGTTATTATACATTTGGCTGAGTCAGGCATAAATAAATCAAAACACTTTAATTTTAAGTAGTTAATTAACAACCACTGTTAACTTACAGTATGAACCTTTCCCTTGGTACTATTACTTTGTGGTGTTTCTCTTGAAAAAGTATGAAAACCGAGTAAAACAACTCATAGCCGTCACTTGGTGACGCTAGTAAACGTATTGTCGTTGATTTTAGATGTAAAGAACCCAGAGAAAAACCCAAATTATTGTCGTTCTGCAGATGGTTCAACCAGCTGAATGTAAGGCATCTCACAAAGTGTGATTAAATAGTTGAATACATCGTCGTGTTTTATTGGACTGACCCAGCATGTACCTACATATACCAAAACTCTATTCAGTGTCTCACTGTCTTACTTTACTTTACTTTTTTTTTTTTGGCAGCTCAAGAAGATTGCCATTTCCATTGCAAGTAAAGATATTAAATGAAAATACTACGATCTTCTGAGTCTGTAAGTGCTCATAGGCTTGGATGAATCGTATTTTTCAGAGCTTTATCCAAATTATCGTGGATTGTTATCCACGAATTGTAAAGAAAAACATATAAAATAATAATTAAAAGCCGAGTCCGCTACCATGAACTCATAACTGCTAAATGTCGGTTGTCACACTTTAATCTGGCTCAAATATATGAACATCTACTAGTCTGTAACGAATCATTATAAAATACTAAATTGTCTATGACGTACGTAGATACGAGCCGTCATGGTCATTGTACTTTTCATATTTCTCTTGTACTTATCAATTGCAAAGATTAAATAAATAAGAATCTTTAATCCAAAATGAAGTTTTTTTTTTTTTTTTTTTTTAATGAAGTTATGGAATATTAGCACAATAGATTAATGGAATAAAATATACCATATCGAAAATCATTGTATTACTATTATTCCTTACATAATTCTTGAATCCTGATTACATTATTATGTCTTTATTTGATATTTGTGATTCATATTTATTGAGGTATTATTTGTTTTTTTTTTATTTCACGTTATTCCACGGTTTCATATCGGTATAGCCAACAGTGTGGGAATAATCTCCATCAGACACCTTGAATGGGTGTCACATGAATCATATCCAACAGATATATTTGGCTTTCAATAATATTACCGTAACATAACGGCGAAATGCCTCCAATGACTTCCGGCATAGCAGTATTTCAATATATCCATTAGTTTGGTTTATTCCTTAGAATTCGAAATCAGTTCAATATTTTTTATAGTTTGGTTGATTCTTTTATGTTCCACGTCACTTTATCCAGAAATTTATTTTTATTTCTCTCACAACCAACTTTAAGAAATCGCGAACATTTTTGAATCGAATATATTCAAACTGTTTGTTTTCAACAAATACCAAAACTCACTTTTATTTATACAAGAAGGTAATAAGTATATGACAGTAATAACAGGAACCTGTTGCTGGTAGTTTTGTATACAAGTACGTTAAAATACTCCTTGAGAGCCTTTTGTTTTCTTGCCCTTTGCGGGCCTTTTAGTACACATAGTACATTAGCTTGCCTTGCTCCTTAAGAGCCTTGTGAAAGTTTGCATGCCTCTTGCCGGCTTTTCTGTACACAAAGTACATTGGCGTGCTCCATACGAGCCTTATAAACGTTTGCGTGCCCAATACGGATCTTGTACAATCTGTGTGAACCTTGATGTAGCTATAGTTACCAATATTACATTGAAATTGATATTGACTTTAGCAATAAAATAATTAATAAATTGCTGCTTCAATATAACTACGTAATACAGGTAGTAAAGTATAAACCTTTTTACACAATCATATGCATGTGATAGATATATTATAATATATATATTTATCACACACTTCGAAGTTACTTTATAGGTTCTTTATTAAAATGATTTTATAGGTGTGATCGTTAAATAGATTGTATTGCCATGACAAATAATATTTCTGTTGAACTGCTGACAAATAAGCAAAATGACATCTAAAACTTATTTAGATAAATATATTTTTTTTTTGGTTCATTGCAAAACGTTATTTGAATTATGAAAATAACAACCACAACGTTATACGTGGGGTAGATTCCCAATCGTTTCTTATCAAGTCATTCAAAGGGTAATGTGTTTTGCGTTTTTATTAATTACCCACCAAATAGATAAAAACTTGTATATTATCTTATCTGACTGATCCGATAGCGATAGCTTTATTTGAAATAAGAACCTCATATGAATTACTCTTCCACTTATTATGACGTATTTCTGATAGCCATAACAAAGTTGTAATAAATTTATGGCTTATTTGAAATAGTTATAATACTTGAGGAATGCCTTTGTAAACGAGGTGAATTGCATGGCCTTCAATAGTAAGCATATTTGAATTATTTTTGATGCTTACAACCATATTCTGCACAAATCTGGCAGTACTTTCGTTACATAATTAAGTGTACTTATTTAAGTACACACGATTTATTATACCCACGTATAAATAATGTTTTTTGTTGTCATTTCCATAATCCTTCCTCTTCCATATTTCCTCTTGGGATATTTTAGGTACCGTTCCGATTTTCATCAAACTACCTCTTGGGATACAATTGTAGGTACCGTTCCGATTTTCATCGAACTACCTCTTGGGATATAATTGTAGGTACCGTTCCGATTTTCATCGAACTACCTCTTGGGATATAATTGTAGGTACCGTTCCGATTTTCACGAACTACCTCTTGGGATATTATAGGTACCGTTCCGATTTTCATCGAACTACTTGTTTAGCCTTTTTCATGATTATGTAATTATTCTTTTTACTTTACCATCATTATAGGTTACCAACGCAAAAAGATCATTTAGGTACATTCAAAGATGTTTAAATACAGATACGTTATGCCCTTACAAATCGACCGAAAAATCTGTTCCGACCGAGCTACAATGCACACACGTTTATCTTTTGTTTCCCTACACCAATCACTAGTACATTGGCAAATTATGTAAAAAGGATGGCATTACTAAAACCATAATAGTCAAAAAGACAGCTAGTGTTTGTCGCTCGCGTCAATCTATATAGGCTACGTTCTTTATCGCTCATGCGTCAAAACTAGATCGCTATCTCTTTCTTCATCTGAATATGGCGTCTTTGCATGAGTTATTAGATTGTTTAGAAAAATAATTGAAATAGACTAAATAATCTAAGTATCTTAGCGTACTCAAATGTGGTATGAGATTCCTTGTGTTTTGTTGACCTTGGAGTCATAATTGGTGCACTTTCGAAACACACACGATGGCATTTTGATTTATTTTCGTAAGGACGTATGAACCTACGATGCGCCACGCTCGTGATTGCGCTCGACGCAGACTAATCACAAGAGTTCCCAATTGGGAACTTTTTGAGTCACACAACGCGCGCGGTTATAACGTATCTGCCTCTTCTTAATATATAATATCATTGGGTACATTGGAGTATTATTACTATTTAGGTACCGTTCGGTTACCCAAACTATCTCTGACATATAATATTAACCTATTGAGGTTGTGAAAATAGTAATACGTTTTAAAGATCATCATCATAATATGCACTGATCTGACTACGTAAACTCGTTAATTATTAATTAGTAATTTAAGCACTTTGTCATCAAAGGTATTATTAATATAATAACTTGTGGGATAGACTTACTAAATGTGTCTTTATAATTGTATTTCCTTGGTCTAAAATAGTTACCCTGCAGGGTTTTTTATGTAATTATGATGATTAACTACGTCACATAATGCCCATCTAACTGTTGGCGCGTCTGTGCAGCAATAGTACCGTACGCAACCTAACTCAGGATTCCGCGTGTGTACATATACTAGAACAGTCTCGACTTACCTTCAAGTTGGGTGCTGATGACGATGAATTCTTCACGGGACTTACTTGTTTCAGCTTGTATGTTTGTCCGAACTGTATCCAATACACATACACACACGATGACACGACGTTCGATAATAGTGGACTGTATGGAAGCGGTACGACGCGGTATAGAGAAAGAGTTTCCACGATCGTGGAAGATCAGCGGCACGGTTGGGCTCAGAGTGCAAACGGTCAGCTTGATAGCTAGGTATGGACTGGTTAACAACCGAACGCGCAGATTACCGCGTTATTAATGTAGTTGAGGGTGGATTTAAGATTTCGCCTTACGGGCGCGAATACTAACCAAGTTAGATTATTTGCGAGTCTATTAGGCGCCTGCGCATCTTTGCCAGCCAGTGAGAACAATACAAGTTGCATTCCAATTGATATAAGCGGCCTACGATTAGATTAAATTTATAATCTAACCGATACAGTTATTCAAAATCGTTGTTTCTCACGGCACTTATATATTTTACTTTTATGCTGACAACAAAATGAGGCATTATTAATATAATTATTTGACTAGACGTTTCTAGATTTTTTTAGGTACCAATCAATACTACAAGACCGGTTTTATATCGAAATAAATGCTACCGTAGCAGCCACTATTCATAGCTAGTTAGCTTACTAGATCATCTTCATTTCATTATTATAAATTTAGCAAATAAAAGTTTACATGAAAGTTAAATAATGACGGCAACACAATATTCGCAATAAAACGTAGTAATAAAATCGGTCATGTTTCGTGATTTACCTCTAAGTTTCACATTGTGATTTGTTTATTGGCACATACGTAAATTAGATCTTAAAGATTTTAGATCCTGGCAGGGTCGCCACTTGTAGTGGTTCGCTTGGTGCCAATAATAAACTAATCGCTTTCACTACACGTCCTACTCGGTCGGCGTCCGGACAGAGAGTGCTCGGCCAGTAGTGGTGGGCGATTATGAGATATACTAATGGAATCATTCGATTATGAAGATGTCTCGAGATATCTCGATTATGACCGTTAGTAATTACTAATCGGTATCGCTACTAATTCGCTATACATACACTACACCAACCAAGAAAGAAAGAAGAAAAAGAAAGAAAAATAGGTAAAATTGTTTTCCAAACGCGCGCTCAGACCTTACACAGTTACAAAGAATACTTTTTAAAATTAGCTTTTACAACTTCCAGCGAGTCCAGCGATAAATCCACAAGAGTTATTTTAGCTCTTATCTTGCATTTGGACCAAATAAAGACATGTCGCATCGAACACTTATCAATGTCGCTTTACGGTCGCACGGGTTAAAACGAAATGTAACAGTTGGGCGTTGGCCCATTTGTCACGTACCCAACTTAAGTGGAAGAATTTACGGCAGTGGCTTTACAATAGCAGTTGTAACATAATAATTGTAGAGGTCGTCTTTATGCAGAATCGTTTAAATCTACATTAACCCTGAATTGAAACTTGGTACAGAATATTCGCCTATTCAATTTCGTGTGCGTTTGTTCCGTTCCGTTTGTGTTCGATTTTCAAAATAATGTTTAAGATAAATGTTTCATTTTATAGCTAGTTATATTAATTAATAAATTATAGTACATTTATTTTATTTTGAAGCTTTGTGAATACAAATTATTGTGTAAAATTTAATTGTGCAAATTATAATTTTGTATGAAATAATACATGTATTGTATTTTAAAGTAATTTACCTTTATTGGCTTTCGACGCGAATTAATAACATTGTATTATCACAGAGTAACTTAACATTTATTCTTTGACAAATTGTAAAAAAGGCAGTATGAAGGAACAGGAAATTTAATAGATTAATAATAATATTTAATCCATTAAAATAGAATATAATGCAAGTATCGTAAGTTTCCACGTAGTAAATAGTTTTTAATATTAAAAGTCATAAAAAAATATGAAATAATGATTAAATCACATAAATCATGCTTCCAGCGGACAAATCAACGTAATTTAATCACCATTAAATCATATTCCTTTTTGTAAGAAAATATTTCCGAGTCAACTGACAATGAGTCGAACCCAACGCGTAGAACAGCTACGAGTCGCCGCATCTCGTAGCGTCGTAGCGTCGTAGAAGCGTAGACATTGCATGAAATCCTAGACGCGTGACGTTGCGTGACGTCTATCTGTTCAGTGTTTAGCGCTTTAACTTCAATGATGTTTCGTAGTGCTATTTCTTGGGAAATTCGCGATTGCTCTACTGGATAACATTACGAACTATAAATTCTTTAACCGACTTCAAACAAAGGAGGAGGTTCTGGACTTTTTTTGTTATTATGTGATACCCCATAACTTTTTACTGGGTATACCGATTTTAATGATTCGTTTTATATTGCTAAATCTTATTGAGAGCTGGTGCTTGTCTTATGTTTTTTTTTTACATTTGAGTGAGATATGACGAGTAATCTTTGAGTTATCCTTTATTTTGAATTCGGCTATTTGTTTAGAAGAATTATAATTTATCAGCGCAGACATAAAATGTTTTAAGTTAATTGCGTATATGAATAATCGGTCAAAATATCTTGGCTTGGGGGACTTAAAAAATTAATAAGTTGTTAAACACCCCTTAGCATAATATTACTAAATATTTATTTCTATTTAAATCCAACAACTAAAACAAGTAATTAGCATTCTGAGTTACTGCTAAACTAACACAATTCATTAGTGGTAACTTAGAAAACCTAATCATTAACATAATACTGGTATAAATCACACCATTTAGATGATTTAACAAGAATCTTAATTTTTATTCATATTCATATCTAATAATAATTCCGTTTACATGACATTTTAAAACATAAAACATAGAAGCAGGCACTGCAGGTATTTCATATTTCCTGAGACAACATTATTTCGTAATTGCAAAATCCGCGACAGTTCTCGTACGTTATATGTCCTCCGGACACACTTTGGCGCTCGAGAAGTTAAAGTAAATATTTTGTGCACTCCTGTACTTAGAAATGGCTACACGAACCAGAGAAATGTTGACACTAGCTACACTTCATAACGGGCTTGAAATAAAAACACTGATGCACCTCTTTACTATCCAAGTGTCTATTATTAACCACATTATTTTACTTTTAGTTCACCTATAGTATTTTTACATAATTATGTAGTGTACATCATAAATACATATACATTGAAAAAATAGTTGTAATTTTTTTAGATTATTTATTAATTAAAGCTAAAATAACGCCGTAAAACACTCCTGAGCACTTTGTGCAGTAAGAAAAAGAAGATATATTTTAAATTTAAACTATGAATATGTCATATTATGTACTTTTGGCAGTGGATCTCTCATTCTAATTAAGAAGAGTTCAACCGAACTTTACTACGCAGCTCCAGTGCGGATTAGTAGGGTTAATGACCAGCTCAGGTATTAAAACCAGACTAGAGACCCGCACATCGGTCAAAATTATACCAGTGTCAGAGGGTTACCTCACATCGACTTGAGTGTATATTATGCGTGTGTGTGTGTGTGTGTCAATTGCATGGAAGTTTGTGTAATATTTATTTTTATAAATTTTACGTGTTTTTTAAGAATTTATATAGAAATTAGAAGCTTTCTGCACTCCTCGTCTATGTTTACTGCCACATTTAATAGTCCTTCGTATGCGTATTAGTGCTAATTTAGGTTAGAGCCATGTGTTCCCCCCGCCAGTTAAACGGTTGGTATTGGAATTTTTATTCCAATGTGCATGTGAAAATAATCACGGCAGTAGCTTATAATCATGATGAATTTAAATTAACTATCACGACTAGATTCGCTTAAGTAGGTAATATTTGATGATCTACGGGATATCACTTAGTATTTTTTAAATAAAATATTGAATCATTAATGTTGATCAAATCTGTAATATCACAAACAAACCGTTCATTAGTTACTATAGTTCCACGGGCAAAAGATCGTGAAATTTAATCCAAAATTAAAATTAAATTGCGAGGACGTTTAATTCAATTATAACTTATGCTGGTTTGTTTAAAATAATTTGTGACATAAGGGCGTATAACTTTCAAAGTCAAAGCGATGCGGGAGACCCGTAATATTTAATGAATGCGGTTGATTATTTCTAAAAGCGAGATCGTTACCGTCCCTTCCCTTTACCTTGTTGTGTTTATCTACCTATGGTCGTATTAGAGGATGATAACTAAGGTTAAGATCAGGGTCAAAATAATTCACTCACATTCAGCGTTAAATTTTCAAAAAAAAGTGGCATTAAAAAAATTGGTAGGTATGTTAATTAGTAACTCTCCCTAGGAAACGACATGACAGACCAGTTGGCCAGAAGGGGATCCGACCAGCTTGCGGTCGGCCCGGCCCCTATGCTACTACTAGCATTCAACCAGCTAAGGTCCTAGCTACATCAAAGAACATTAAATCAGTACGTGCAGACAATCTCGGGAAACAGAGCCCTGCCCCGATGCACGACTGACTAAACGGTTACTGTCACTTGACAGGAAAGGCATACGAATAATTGTAGGTAATATCACTGGACACTGCCCACTTAATAAACATTTATATGTTCTAGGTATAACCGACAGCCCCCTGTGCAGAGCATGCCTGTCGGCTGAAGAAACAGCCCCTCACGTAATCCTGGAATGCGTGGGCCTAGCTACCCAACAGGCTGAAATCCTCGGCACACCGAGGTCGTTCCGCGAAGCCTGTGGAGACACCAGGAGGGTTCTGCGCTTTAGACGGAGCTAAGCTGGTTGCATAACCAGCCGGCACACGCATTCACACACAATGGCCCGACTTAGAGGCTAAGTGCGGAAATTGGAGCTCACCACCATAACCATAACCATGGAGTAGTAATTCTTGTGTTCACCATATATATGAGTATCTGTGCCAAATTACAGTATTCGGACATATGGACCGATATGACGAAACTATAAGAGTTTTTGACTGCGGAAGCCTAACAATGAAAATTTGTGTCATGTAGCCATGTTACATGTCATGTTAGATAGATAGATTTCGTGAACACCCCCAAAAAAATAACGTACAATTTGGTTTCAGGGTTCGGCCACATAGAGTACCTTTACTTTAACCTTATAAATATTATTAAGACCTTAATCAATTTAAGATTCGAACAAATTGATATTTTTTTCGTTCCACATTGGTCAAAATTGGAATTTTAATTCAATTCGTTTAAAATTATTAAAATTTCCGCACACTGTGAGCGTTAACCGTTCAGGGTAAACTTTTTTGATATTACTCAGCACCCGTTGCACGTAAATCTGCCCTTACAGTGGTCCCACAACTTTTTCAATTTAACAGGTAAGGATAAATCGTTCATTCTTTTTATTCGAACATAGAACTGATATAAACTCTCTTAAAGTTTGGAAGGCTGAGACTATATTGCTTCGTGTTAACTTCGAAATCTTTTAGCTAGATAGTTGAATGTGCCGATACCATTTTCGTTTCTGCGTTTTTTCCGTATCATAATTTAACTGCGATCAGTAACAGCTTGCGTCTTTTGTTTATGTGAATTATATTACAAAACAAAAGGTCCTGTTTCGATTAAATGACAATTTGTAGACGTAATGACTGTTTAAAAAGAGTTTTTTTTTTGTATTATAACATGTTTCTCTTTATATTCGCAAGCACTCGTGTGATACAATAACTGATTAAAAGGCCTTATCAGTAACTTAATACAAATAAGTGAAATTTAAAAAAATTATCGAAATATCTATTAAAATAGATTTCAAATCTTTTCAATAACTAATGCGCAATAACATTTGTATATGTCAGCGAGCGACCTCTTTGGTTCTTCAACGATTGGCCGATGCAGATGCTGTCATACAAGAAGAGTCATGCAGAAAATCTAAATATTTAGAATAAGACATATTTCAGTCTATTTGGAACATACATAGGACTTTCTATGGGATTCGATCAATTATTGATCATGGAGTAGTACAACCGATATCATAGAATACCTCTTCTGCTACATATACAAAAAAAATACTTATCTCTGCAGTTTCATCTTTTCACTTTGAGTAATTATCCATTTTTTACTTTTTTATCACCCCGGAAGTTTTTTATCGATTTAATTATGTAAATCTTGATAATCGATACTCAATCCAGATTGCGACAGGAGTCAAGATCCTCCGCCAATAAGATCGGCTGTTTTATGCTAAAGTCATTTAAACTTTTCCACGAACGAATTTTCAATACTTTTCAGTCGAGAAAACAAAGGACCAAAGACTAAGTGAAAAGTAAAAATGTTGTAACTGTTAAATCTTTCAGATTATTGAAAGAAGGAAAGATTTCTTTAGGAAAATTAGCTCATCTCATGCACTAAAAGACAAGTACAGTTTTACCAGTTTCTACCTTAATGTATTATATATTAGTTTAGTCCATCGTCTTTTCAATCTTTTAAGTCCTTTGAAAATACAATTAGACAAAAAATATACGGAATTTTCTTAATCTTGCATAAATAATAATCCCATGCCAAAAGTAATTTGAACTTTCATCAGACACAGACGCAATACGGCTCTAGAGTGAAAAGAGAGTGACTTAGTAAAGTATTGTAGCCTTTGAATAATCTTCAATTACAGAGACCATTCATCAAGGACGTTTTCTTAAGAGATTAGCTCGGTTAAAAGCGATTTATATGGCGGCACCTCAACTGAAAATCGTTTCTTTTATTCATTCCCTTTTATTCTTAGTCACATTATATACTTTATGTTAAGCTTGTTTTAAGAATAATTATGATTAACTGGGAATGTAAACATTTTTCTGAAATAAACTCGAAAATATTTCTGGTTAGTATAGAAGTCAACTCGAAAAATTATATTTTATGAGAATATAATAAGGCTGTTCAGTACTAACAATACCTAACTACATGCCAGAATACTACCGAAATCAAACTGTGTAGCTGTATATAAACAAAATTTATTCAATGCAACGTACGTACCAACTAATACTTCAAGACACCAAGGGACTGTTCAATTTATTCAAAATGATTATCATATCCTTACACTCATAAAAATTTTCACAACATAGCTGTTATAAACATAATAATAATCGAACGCTCATCATTATTTCTTCATTTATTAATAGTTATTAATAGATATTCACTAAAACGCTTATAAAGGTTTCCAAGGGAAAATAATTTAATGGCATTTTGAATAATGTCAATAATAGCTTCCGAGCATAACAATGGGTGCCGTCCACCGACAAGCGTATTGTCAGGGCTCAATGGCTGCCCTCCCGTGGAAAATGGCTCCTAGAATGATTTGCTTTTGTATGCCTAACGAGAGACAGTTTTCCTTTGAATATATGAGGTAATTGAAAACTCATCTTTGATATACTGCGCGGCTTTCTTCATTTCCTTTTTTTGTTTCGTGTTCATTCTTTTCTTTTCTTAGCTGGCAATGCATCGGTGGTGCCATTGGTTTTGCTAATGTCCATGGGTGTCAAAGATAATTCATCATCAGATGTTTCGTTTGCTCTTTTCTTAACAATTTCTGCTATAGATGGGACCATAAAAAAGGATTATCGTCTTATAATTGGTAGGCAACACGACATCTACATCAGATTCCTTCTTTATGGTATCGTCTTATCCATGTTGGTCATCGCTCTTAAAGGTTAAATTGCTCGTAGTCTGCTGCTATCATTAAAAAAAACTATATCATTCCTTCTTTCCTTTTCTATCATCTTTAACTATGAACTTGATGTAAATAGCACAACATTAGGTAACGTAAACGCGCCCAATAACGCCACCCCAAAATCTGTATCCAATACCGCCAGTTTTTTTAATCACTGTTTTAAGGCATACTATAGATTTCATGAAAGTTGTAGCCTAAAAACATTTTAGGTATGTATATTGAGAAACAAAAATAATAAAGTTTGTGTGCGTAAATAATCAGCAAACAGAATAATTTGATATTAACTGCGACGCGCCCGCAACGGACACCCGTCTCATAGTGTTGCGCTCCCGGCTATGTAAGTAAACATAATTATTACTTAAGAGAAATTAACTTAAATAAAATGTGTATACCTACATGTAAATGTGTAAATATAATAAATAATATATTGGTTTTCTAGATTCACATCTAATATTAACGTTCTGACTATTTTTTGTGGTTTAATTCGAATTTTCCCTTAAAGCGGTAATAGAAACATAATTTTCATAAGATGCTTCTAATACCGCCCCATGGCGTTGTTAGATGTTTTGCAATAGTTAGCATTTTAGATTTTATTTCTTTTAATACGTAATTTTCGATGTTTCTTTTAACTTGTTGGATTCTTAAGAGTATATTACATAATTTGATCAATTAACGCCATACATTTTGTCTCATAGATTTTCTTTTAAACAAGATTCGACGTAAGCAATAATTTTTAGTAATGTATGGCAATGTATTTTAAATAATATCTCATATCAAAATTAAGAAACTTTTTGACACCGAAAAATAATCATAGCAATGACATCCATCAAAACACGTTTGCATTAAAGCAGAAATTTTAGCCAGTTATTGTTTATTTTTGCTGTCGCTAATAGAATAAAGTAATCTTCATACTTAATTCTATTACCGACCCGTACGGTCTTATTTATAAAAATCTCTTATTGTAATCGGTCCTTCGCACTATGTGGCCAGCCCATTTCCACTTCAGCCGGCTAATTCTTTGAGCTATGTCGGTTACCCTTATTCGTCTACGGATCTCCTCATTTCTGATGCAATCACGTAGAGAAATATCGAGCATAGCCCTCTTCATAGCCCGCTGCGCTACTTTGAGCTTGTGGATTAGGCCAATAGTAAAGCACCACGTCTCGGATCCGTATGTCATCACTGGCAACACACAATGCTCTAATACCTTCGCCTTCAGGTACTGAGGTAGTGTTTTGGACGACAAGATATGACGCAGTTTCCCGAACGCAGCCCTTTCGAGTTGGATTCTACGAGTGACTTCTTTCTCGAAATTGGACTTACCCATCTGGATCACTTGTCCCAGGTAATTGTATTCGTCTACAACTTCGAGAGCAGCACCATCAACAACAACCGGTACGGCTGTGACATGGACATTCGACATGATTTTCGTCTTGTCCATGTTCATCCTAAGACCCACTCGTTGAGAGGCGCTGTTCAAGTCCCCAAGCATTGTACCAAGTTCTTCCAGGGAACCCGCCAGGATGACTATATCGTCGGCATATCGCAGGTGTGTGATGTATTCGCCATTGATGTTAATGCCACGTCGTTTCCACTCCATCAGCTTGAACACGTCTTCCAACGCAGCGGTGAACAGTTTTAGGGATATGACATCCCCTTGTCTGACACCTCTCTGTAATTGGATGGGGCTCGTTGCTGTGTCGTGTACTCTGACGGACATGGTGGCAGATGAGTACAAACATTTCAACTCCTCGATATACCGGTAGTCGATCCGGCACCGCTGGAGAGAATTTAGTACCGCCCAGGTCTCAATAGAATGAAAGGCTTTCTCATAGTCCACATAGGCAACACATAACGGCAAATTATAGTCCTCGGTCTTTTGTATAATCTGCCGCAGTGTGTGTATATGGTCTATGGTGCTCTATCCTTTTCGGAATCCTGCTTGTTCGGGAGGCTGGAAGTCGTCAAGCCTGCGTGCAATACGATTTGTGAGGGCCCTCGAAAACAGCTTATAAACGTGGCTTAGAAGCGCAATGGGCCTGTAGTTCTTCAAAAGGGCATTATCGCCCTTCTTGAAAAACAGCGTCACCACACTTCTGCTCCACGCTTCCGGGGTAGTTTCGGTTGATGACGGAATCGAACAGTTTTTGGAGCGCCACTAGAAAGGGTTTTCCTCCAGCTCTCAGAAGCTCGGTTGTGATTCCGTCATCTCCCGGTGCCTTGTTGTTTTTAAGCTGTTTGAGAGCCTCTCTAATCTCATACAGGCTAACGTCCGGGATATCTTCGGTTTAGCTCGCTTGTCGCTCTCCTCGCGAGGAGGTGAAGCTTGAGAGGAGGCATACTACAGTCCGTAGTATCTCTCAGTCTCCCTCAGAACTTCGGGTTTTGACGAAACCATGGTACCGGACTCGGTCTTCAACCTCGTAAGCTGACTTTGCCCAATAGACAGATCCCTGGCGAACACTTTTGAGCCCTGGTTTCGCTCAATAGTGCTTTTTACACAATTTGCGTTGTGTTTTCGCAAATCGCGTCGCCTGCACTTGGAGATCTGTTCATTGAGCCGTCGGTATTCCCTCATAGAGGTTGGAGACTGCACACATAGTTCTCGTCGATCCCTCATAAGACCGAAACTTTGTTCTGAGAGAACCTGAGATCTACCACTAGGATGGGTCTTGAAATACTTCGACCCTACCTCGTGGACAGTTGTTACCATCCTGGTGTTATACTCGTCCATTGACGTAAACGATTCTAGGTACGCAAAACGGTTTTGCAGCTAAAGTTGAAAGTTTTCGGATCCCTGGATTTGGATAGGTGTTGGGCGAAGCGTAGACTTCATCAGGCGTGACCGTTCCAGCTTTAGGTCGATATTTAATGTGCCTCTTACAAATCGGTGATCGCTTCCGGTTTTAAACCTGCTGATCGCAGAGACATCATTAAATATGTACCGTTTGTCTGCCAGAATGAAGTCTATCTCGCTTTTCGTGGAACCATCAGGACTTATCCAAGTCCACTTGTGTTCGCTATTCGCAAATTATAACTTATTCCAAATTCAAATCTCCCGCCGATTGAACGTGGTTCGCGGATTGGCCAATAACAAGACTCGGTCGACCCGACAACGACCGAACAGCCGACCAATGGTGGACTACGAAGAACCTCACGCGATTGAGAAAAGGAGTGATGGCGGCGCGCGGCTAAGAAACAGATTCATCTTACTTGAAAACGTTAAACTAATCTAAAATACGTCATATTATCAGTGCCTCCCTGAACTTCCTTCCAACCTTAATATACGGGATCCCGTGAGAGCATAATTAAAGTGTAATAGTTGTGATTCCAACAAGTATTGTGAGTGGTGTGCACCAGCGCCAGCGTAACTTGCACGTTGACAAACTACCTTCGAGTGCTATAAGGCTGAAGTGGAGAGGCGTCTCCTGGAAGACCAATATCAAGGTACGGAAACCCCACTTGTATTTGGCTTCGACTGTCCCCGAACCACATTTTTCAATATATCGGCGGGACTATTCTTTCTTTAAACGCGTATCCCGACCCAGAGTACCTTCAAGGGCCTTCGGCAGGCCGCGTAGGTACAACTTGCGTTGCGGCTTCTTTCTGAAGAAGGAGTTCATCATGAAGAGACCTTCCTTCTCCAAAAAGTTAGCCAGCAAGTGTCCTCGGTGGTTCTGTCGTCCAATGTGTAGGACCCACTTTCATCTCGGCGCCGCTTTGCATGCCCAGTCTCACGTTGCAGTCCCCCATCACAACATTGAAATGAGCTTTAGGGGTATGTATGACTCTGCTTATGTCCTCATACATAACCTCAACCTCATTGTCAGGATGTGTCGAAGTCGGCGCATATACCTGTACAACCTTCAACGAATACCGTTTGGATATTCTGAGTGTAAGGTACGCTACCCTGGACGACACGCTCCCAACTTGCACAATGTTGTTGACGAGGGACTTGTGAACGAGAAACCCGACACCACCTTGGGACAGATGTTCGCCCTTCCAGTGATAAAACAAGTTTCCGGATTTGAGTATTATCGTGTCCTCCCCCTCTCTTCGGACTTCAGATAAACCCACAATACTCCAGTTTAACTTGTCTATCTCTTCTTCCAGCTCTTTCACCTTGTCGTCGGTCCTCAGTGTACTGGTGTTATATGATGCTAGGTGCAGAAGTCGTTTTTGAGATTGGTAGCCCGATCTCTGCCGGCGATTGTAGCCGTTAGTCACTACGCATGGCCAGTGCGTGTTGGTGACCGCAGTAGATGTTCTTAGTCCGCAGGGAGACGCTGCTACCCGTCTCCTGGAATATCCTATTAGTCGCCTTTTACGACATCCCAGGAAGAAGTAGGAGTGGTGCTATTCTACAAAGTGGACCCGGCACCACACGGGGGAATCATACCTATTTACAATGATTAAATTGGGGTTTATTTACAATGATTGAAGTTTTACGTATTGATTTTATTATTTACACAAGCCTTAACAGATGTCCAAAATGCTCACCTCCTCGAGTGATGCAGAGTTCAGCACGTTTGCACAAATTGTCCTTTACGCGGTTTAGAACACTTCACTTCGAACTTTATCAAAAGCAGTCACTATTCTTAATTTTAATTCGTCTCTGTTCGAATACTCCGTAGCATACACAACACTTTTAACCTCCCCCCACAAATATAAATCCATCGGGGAGCGCGCCGGCCATGGCACAGGTCCTCCTCGCCCTATCCACCGATCACCGAAGTGATCATCTAAGTATATTATTATGTATGTCTGTAATATTCTTTATTACCTCGTATCTTCCAAACGGCTGGACCAAATAATACAATTAAGATATCGTTAGATTTGTTTTGATAACCCAAGTATTCTTAAATAAGTGATATTAAAAAAATGTTGGCTGTGAGATGTCACTGTTTGAAGTATCAAAAAATAAAATAAATCAAATAATGCAATATGGGTATCAAACTAAAGAGCTCAGCGTAAGGATTTCAAAAAGGTATAATATCATGATACCTTTTTTGATGGCAGGCAGCTTTTTCATTTTAAATTTATACTAGTTTAGTGGTCGGTAATAGAAACATAAAAAACGGTATTAGAAACAAACATCATCCATGCGTCGGTAATAGAAGCAATCGCTATTTTAGATTCAATTATTATTTATTAAATATTGTGTGATTTAATACTGAATTTACGTACTGAATATCATAGGATATTTAATCACGTTAAAGAATAAATTAAAACACCTTTTCTAGCATAACAACATATATCTAATTTTCTGAAGTTCATCCAAAGTCGGCTTAAACTGGCGGTAATAGGCGCGTTTACCTTATATATTATTTATAATTTCATTAGAGTTAATACATTTATACATAAGGAAAATTCTCTTTTACAAATAGAATAAGCTCTAAGGAATAATATCGCGCCAACATAACATTACACGTACGAAGCGCCTATAAAATGCAGATAT
Organism: Thymelicus lineola; assembly: GCA_963932265.1. NCBI lineage: Eukaryota > Metazoa > Arthropoda > Insecta > Lepidoptera > Hesperiidae > Thymelicus > Thymelicus lineola. Next base: position 8,789,083 of record OZ010682.1, on the reverse strand, counting down.
CTCTTAAACCGAAGGACGTTCCTACGTGAGCACTTACCGCAAATTAGCCGAGTCCCACGCGCTGCTTATAAATACGTATTTATTATGGAAATGAAGTGGTAAGCGTACACTAAGCCGGTAACAGACACATGACTGTGAATGTTTAATTTTGCCAAAAATGTTTTCTCTTTTGTAAACCATACCTTAGGTTGGGGGCACGAGATCTGTGACGGCGAAGCGATAGGCGCGGGGCGATATTATAAGCACTGGTATCTTGCGTCGCGGCGTCGGCACGAAAAAACGGTCGGTCAGTTGCTCTAAAGTAGTGTTGGTAAGAATGATAGTACTATGATCTGATTTTTTTACGGAAATAGCAAACGAGCTGACGATCCACCGATGATGATGGTAAGTGGCTATTGTTGCCCATGAACATCACCAACACCAAAGGCATCACTGATGCGTTGCTAGACAAGAAAGAGAAAAGAAAAAGAAAGAAAGAACTGGCTCTCAAGCCCCCAGCCGGAACACGATGAGTCGTTTGGCAGCTGACTCATGCTCAAAGGTGGCAGCTATACAGGCGAACCCTATGGAGAAATAACAATAGTAATAATGGAAATAATTAGCAGTTATAATCAATATTACCAATATAATCCTACTAAGGGGCCCCACCACCATTGGGCCGGATTTTTTCGCCTCTTATAGCACCTATCCGGCTGATGATTGGGGCTAGTATTAAATTAATGAATTATAATCCTTACGCGGTGCCCTACCAACCAGCACTGTATCGTAGTACATTTTTTCTGCATTTTCTCTGTGTCATAAGTATTTATTGATACAGATTTGAAATCAGAAAGTCAAAAATGATTGGTAAATCTTGAATACTTATTATTATAAAGCTGAAGAGTTTGTTTGGTTGAACATGCTTATCTCAGGATCTACTGGTTTGAATTGAAAAATTCTTTTTGTGTTTGATATTCCATTTTTCGAGGAAGGCTATTAGGCTATATAACATTATAATTATGTATATTTTAGCAGTTAGTTTTTTCCACAAATTAACGCGGCTGAAACCTCTGTCTGTTATAAAAGAATAAATGAAAAAAATAATCACTAAAAGATACATAATTACAGCACAGCTCCAAAAATAGGAATAACAATTTTGAAATCTGCCATACGTTTAATAAATGATAACTGTGGGCAAAACCATACTACGCAATGCATTTCTCTAATGATGAGTAGAATTTATACACGGGTAAAAATGAACTACATGATTACAATTTCAAAATAGATATTTGGACTGTATGTTTTGAAATACAATAGCACCCAAATTACCATGATTTGCAATTTCGTTTATAACTCTTATAAGTAGTTTATCTTAGTTACACATGTAATAATCATAAAAATAATTATCTTATTAGTTTAATACATTTATTATAAAAAATCTGAAATATCATTAATCAATTAGATTTAAAAAAATTGTTTATTCTAGATATACATGACGAACTACCTTTTTGTTGTAACATAATAAATATTGAATAACTTTTAAGGGAATTGAGGACGACATCGAGTGGCCTACCGTTACTAGTTTGATTGTAATTGACGTAATAAAGTACATGAAGTATTAAATTTCACCAAATAACTAAAACACAATAATCCAACACAAACATTAACAATGATAATACGTAAAATAACAAAATATAATTTTACTGTGGTTAGAGAAATGAATGTTTGTATATTTCCATGATACATACTTACATTTATACATTTACTAAAGTATATCTATATAACGGAAATAAAGGCTGGTTGGGTGGTGGTTCGGGAAATAATAACAACAGTGGGCGTTTACATCACTTTAGTCATAAACTCATTTTAACACAGGTTTTACACTGGTTATAATAAAATACGCGATTAGGACTGATTGTCTTCAATTATCCGAGTAACAACCAACAAATAATAGGGCACGACGGCCCAGTGGCCTCCCATCACCCCTCACAGCCACCCCAATGCCTCGCATAATCGTCTGATCCTGTTACTCGTCAATCTGATATCACAATACAATTCACACGTCGCGTTCCGTCTTCAAGTAACAACGTTCTTGTCTAGGCGTCTGCTCAGCTCGAAGGCTATATCCAGAATGTTCGTTCGTCGCTGGCAAGTCAATAGCTTTCATCGGTTCTCCCGTGGTGTCCAGTTGATGGTTGCCACAAGATGACTGCTCGTTTGACGTTCAGCCAGAGTGACAATGACGTTTCACTCTTACAATCTTACTTCAACAATGACAGTAGTTAATTCGCATAGTGTTGCCATCTTCACAATCCGAATACACATTTTATGATCTCCGACACGGCCATCGTGACAATCTCACCGTCCTCGGTGAGGCAGCAGGGGTCCATCTGGAAAAGACATAACCTTCGCAAAGTAAATGTTTCCCACTCGGCCTCCCTGACCTCAAGCCCCAAGGCTTCATAATGAAAACACATAGCAGCCAGAACGGGATAATACCAAGAACTACAATCTGATAACGCGATCTAACTTTACAACAAAATGCTTCATGGCACTCAACGATAAGTCAGCAGTTTGTATGCAATACTCTGATCATCATCATCATCATCATCATCAACACCATCATCATCATGAGCCAACCGGGCTACCTCCTGTACCCAGTTCCACATCACAACAACAACAACAACTCACCGCTTCCCATCGGAAGCTCCAACAGCGACTGCTTACAGCTCCAAGCCAAACGCACGCCACGAATGACTGGAGTTGCATGCTATCTGAGCGACTTGCATACCACTTACTACTCATCAAAAGCAATCAACAATCGATTCACTTGCTCTGAACATTTTACGAAATTCTTAGTGTGTTATCCCGTCTGTCTTAAAGATTCTCAAAAACAGTTCAACAAATCAGTAAAGGAATTATTATCTTTGCATGTCACTTTTAAATAACAAAAAGGTTATTTTTCGCTCACTTCGCTCACCAAATTCTCTCTGTGGCCTTCATTACCAAAAATCGTCAAGTACACAAACTCAAGTAACCATCAAATGTCATATGTTGACATTACGTAATATCAGCATAAACTCAAAAAGGAACAATTACTGTCAGTGAGCAGTTATCAAAATTAGCTACAAAAGTATCAATACAGATCACCTGTTATATCATGTCGCCATACAATCACCGATGATGCTCATCGTAAGCCACGGTACAAGGAGCCGCGATACGCTCCCGTCAGTATCAACAAAATTAAATGCAGGTAGTTGACATCAGACTTCGTTATCTCGCATTGATGCAATTTCTCGTCACCGTTTAGATATTCACAGGTTACATGTCCATACAACTGTCATCGTCACTTAGTTTATCTGAAACACACACAAAAAAACAAAAGACAAAAACACGAAATGTCTAGTTGTTTTTTTTTTCCTGAACTGAGGGTAGACGATAATTAAAGAATATCGAGATGTTTGAAAATTGAATATTCTTGATATCATTTACAGAACGCTTCTGGTGTCACAAAACTTGCACTGACTTTGAATAACTTTGTTAATCATAATTACGTTGAAAGATACTGTACAATGACTTTATAATACTTCGTTGAATCAAGCACAAATATGACGAAACGATTTGTAGTTTACACAAACCACCATTCTAACCAGTTCTTTCTAATCAATCTTATTTGAAGGAAATCTTGCATGTTCCAGGATTTCGAAGCACAACATTCTTACACAAAATAAAATTTACAAAATCTTATCTTAAATCTTAACTCTGAAAATTCTGTCAGGTGTTTTGACAGTTCAAGATGACGGCACCATTTACACAAGATATTACACTAAAACTCGATCGGATTATGCAATCTTGTTAAGAATAATGAAAAAATATGCCATACCAAATCGCTGTCTTATAACCTCAAACCTTAATGACATTTTTCCGATCCTTTGTATTCGAAATCTAGAATCCTTATTTTACATGCTTGCCGTCTACCGTTTGTAACATCATATCTGAAAAACCTGAAATGCGGATTCTTGCAATCCGAATAAAAAGATAGAACTTTTCCCTCAAAGACACGTCTAATGAAATTTTTTTTTTTTGGTTTGTTTGGTTTGGTTTTGTGTCTTGGATGCTATTACTCCCTCGGCCATCTCTGACAAACTGAACACGTCCTCGTGTTCTGTGTTCAAATACTCGTAGTAACATACTCTGTTCCACTATTCACTTCCATCATAATTGCTTATCGACTGAATATCAACATCTTGCGTGAGGCGAGTATCTGGGGGTAGGTTCACATATTTTCTTTGTAAAATTCCACGGTTTTCATTTACTCGCGTTTACTCTCGTTACGTTTCTCATTGCAACCAATTCATTTCAAATATCATCCGAACCACCGTCATTCTTCATTTATTTTCCGACATATGTGGGCGAAATTTTCTCATCATGTGGGTCCATTCCACTTCCGATAACGGAAATAAAGGCTGGTTGGGTGGTGGTTCGGGAAATAATAACAACAGTGGGCGTTTACATCACTTTAGTCAGAAACTCATTTTAACACAGGTTTTAGACATAGACATAGACATAGACATAGACATACGTTTATTTCCACGACACACAACACATGAATACAGTTAACAAAATAAAATAAAATAAATACAAAAGAATCACATGCGAAGAGAATTAAAAAAAAAAGATAACAATTATTATACTTAGTACCTATAATCCTATACCATTGATCTGTGACGCTCGCATGTGTCAAGTGGCCGGGAAAATGGAGCTCACTCAGCACAATGCCGTAGCGTTAGCTACGGCGCTGATTTTCAGTGAGTCCAAAGTGATGTACGGACGTCAGTGCATTTATAAATGGTTTCAAGTATGAAGCATTCTTGAACTTATATATCGCTGACAAGTGAGGAGGAAGGCGTGAGGAAGGGAAGGAAGTGAGGGGCAGTGCGTTGTTGTAGTCCATTTGTAATTGTATAAGTACATAGCCGCTTAAAAAACATACTGTGATGAGGACGACTAAGCCAATTGTATTGCTTATAGTCTGCAAATTACGTAATGAGGTAAGTGTTCTTAACTGTTACAAGATCTTATTATATATTATATATATTGATAATTATAATTATAATGTTGTTATGTTTATATAGAAATGTAAAATAAAGTAAATAAGGTAAATAAATAAATAAATAAATAATATTATTATTGCATATCGTATTATACGTATATTAAAATTGAATTATTTTGCGAATTTATAGTATAAGTATTAAATATTGTAAATTTTAAAGATTTATTATCGTTTTTTTTTTAGTAGCTGGTTTAGATATTTATTTTAAGTTAGATGGAGTTAATTTGCAGGCTCAGAAGGTGTATTTTTAATTTAGTCTTAAAAGACTTTATAGTTTTCAGACTGACCACCGGCGGCGGCAGGTCGTTCCAGATCTTGGATGCGGCAAATTTGAAAGTTCCCTTAAATGCGTGAGTTTTATGACGGGGAATGTACAACGTGCCCCGTTTCCTAGTTTTATCGGACTGGATGTCGCGAGTCCACGTCAGCTTCGCGGCAAGATATGGAGGCATTTGAGTATGTAGAACACCAAACAAAAGAGTAGCCAGATGTAGTTTCCTACGAGATTCCATTTTTAAAATGTTTGCTTTATTTAAATAGGGAGTGACATGCGTGCGGGGGGGAATGGAGAAGCAGAATCTTGCGCACGCGTTCTGTACCTTTTGCACAAGCTGGCGACTGCGGGCTAGCAGTCTGGGACCATATACTACATCCATGTAGTTAAATTTGGATAGGATTAGGGAGTCACATAATTTAATGCGAATGTCAGTGCTCAAATATTGTCGAATTTGGTATAACACCTTTAGCCTATAAAAACAATTTCGGCTTATGTTTAATATGTGATTTTCGAATTGTAGCTTTTCATCCATCAATAGTCCCAGATTGCGAGCTTCACTTACACGTTCGACATTCGCCCCTCGGATGTGTATGTTCGCTCCCTGCTCGGAAATTTTATTTATCTGATTTTTAGATCCTAGTATCAAAAATTTTGACTTTTGCCCATTTAAAAGCAGTCCATTTAAGTGGCACCACGCTGCTATCCTATCTAGATCCTCATTAATTTTATCAACAGCTTCCAGGGTATTCCGGGGGTCAAAGGAGACGTACAACTGCATGTCGTCTGCGTACAAATGATATTTGCAATGCTGAATATTTTTGACAATGTCAGCACTGTAAATAGCAAATAGCGTTGGTGCAAGTACCGAACCTTGAGGAGCACCGGTCATTATAGGCATCGGATTTGACTTCATTACTGATCCCGTATCACTACTACGTAACTCAACAGTTTGCATTCGGTTTCTAAAATAACTGTCGAACCATTGTATTGTACAACTACTAAATCCATAGTAACTCAATTTAGACAGTAGTATGGTTGTGTTAATGCAATCGAAAGCCCTAGAAAAATCAAGTAGTACTAGAATTGTTCCTAGCCCGTTATCTTGTGCTGTCAAAATGTCGTCGACAACATGTGCTAAAGCGGTTGCAGTACTATGGTTCTTTCTGAAACCGGATTGGAATTGAGGTAGGATGTTATTATTTTCTATAAATTTTAATAATTGTTCCGATACCAGTTTTTCGATTACTTTAGATAAACATGGAAGGATGCTTATAGGCCTTAAGTCATTTTCACAGATTGGATTTGACTTCTTAGGGATCGGTTTAACTAATGCATGTTGCCAGAGGGTGGGGTATGTCTTGGTCTTGAAGGATGTGTTTATAATATTAGTGATAGTTCCGAGTGTGACGGGTAATGTCATGCGTATCATACTTAAGGAGATACCATCGACCCCGATTGCATCTGATTTTAAAGATTTTAAAATTCTTATTACATCGGTTTCTTGAACTTCCGTTATGTTAAAAATAGCGTCCGTTGCTGTGTGAAATTCATAGTATGTTAAGTGCGAAAGCTGTATATCTTTATTACCAGGAACGTTCAAGAAGTGTTCGTTAAGTGTATTTGGATTATTAAAAATCTGGCTGGGAATCTCGTTTTTGGTTTTAATCCTCACATTTGTTTTAATATGTTTCCACATGTCGCGGGGATTATTCATATTTTGGTTGACGTAAAATGTAAAGTAAGCTTGTTTTTCTCTATGGACCGCTTCATTGCATGCCTTTTTCAAACTTTCATAAAATTCCTTTTTTTCTCGTTTATATTGACTTTTCCGCATTTTGTTGTATGCTTCATCTCTCTTGTCCATCATTAATTTAATATTATAAGTTATCCAAGGAAGTTGTTTATATTTGATAATTTTCTGTTTAATAGGAGCATGTTTGTCAAAAATATTTGTAATAATTGTATTTAATAATGTAACTTTTTCGTTGACATTACTTAAAGAATTAATTTGTGCCCAATCAATTGAAACGAGATCTTTTTTAAAAACTTGCTCATTAATTCCCTGCAGCGCGCGTCTTGCAATTTTTAGTGGCGGTGGTTTAGTTTTTTTAATGTTTAGTTTACACGTAAGAAAAGCATGATTACTAAGCTGAGGAATGTAGTTGATGGTAACTATGTTATCGTTAATATCTGTACATATCAGGTCAATTAAAGTTTCTGAGTTTTCGGTAAAATGTGTTGGGCTAGTGACACATTGGTTTAATTTAAAACAAGTTAAAAGGTTATTAAGCTTTTTCGTGCAATTATTTGTCATATTTAAAATGTTAATATTAAAATCACCCACAACTATCACGTTTTCACTCCAAGACAGTGTCCCTAGGGTGGCCGTAAGCGCGTCTAAGAATAGGTCAACGTTTTGCCACGGCGGCCGGTATGCAGTGCCTATAACGAGTTTTTTTCCACCAACTGTGATGGAAATCCACATTTGTTCCACGAGCGGAGCGGGAAGGTGAGGCAGCGTGCGGGCACATAGGCCTCTTTTCACAAAGAAGCCCACTCCTCCACCGCGCTGGCGCTCACCATCACTAGGCCTCGGCACGTGCCTCAGTCGGTAGCCGGGGACGGCGGGAGCGCGACCCTCCTCGCCCTCCCTCAGCCAGGTCTCGTTGACTGCCATGACATCGACATTGTGGCGTTGTACTGCTGCTATAAACTCGTCATGACCGGTCCCTAGGGAACCTGCGTTTAGAAAACCAACTATAAAGTTTGTACTAGGAGAGATGAATAATTTTAAATTTTACCGATCTTCGCAGTTTAACTAAATGTGTCAGAGCTTTTATTCTTCCACAATTCATTGTTATATAATTTCTTGTTTGGTTGTTATACTTATGCATGTGTGTATATATTATTATATATAAGATTGCAATCCATTTTGTACATTTTATATTTATATGTATATATTTTGTAATGAAATAAATAAACTGTAATAGCGCATTATAGTATATAATTACAATCAACAGTAACATCCGTACATCTTCCAGACCACTTAAACACATGCAAGCGTAACGCTCCATTTTATAAAGGTAGAATAAAGATAGAACAAGATAGAACGAAGATAACAACGAAAAAGTAAAACAAAATAATATAAATTTAAAACAAAACAACAGCAACATCTTTAAACAATAATAATTAACAGTTATACAATTCAAGATGCCTGATCTATTGACCGAACATTTTGTTTGCCAAAAACCCTGTCCAAATCGGCTTCACATCTAATACGGAAGGCGGCAGTCCCAGGTTCACGGCGTACATAAATTTTACCTTCTTTGGTCCATGCATAACGCCATGTGTGCTGTTTGGTACGTTCCCTGACCTTGAAAAACAGTGCACGGTTGGTTCTCGTAAGTCGTTCGTTTATATAGAACGGCCGGACGACGGGATGTCTCAGTCCGATTCCTTCGGTGGTGAGCGAGCGGCGGACGCGCGCTGCGTGCAGTATCGAGTCCCGTACTGCTTTACGCGCTAGGCGAACTGCTATCGGCCTTGACCTTGAGCCGCCGCTCTGCTCGCCGCGCACTATGCCACCGACACGTGAACAGCTGACTATGTCCCGTTCTTCAAGGCAGATGTTAAGTTTTGTAGAGCATGTAGTTACTATATGTAGTAAATTCTCCTCGCTTTCCTCCGGGATGCCCGCGACCTCGATGTCCGTCAGTAGAAGCTCCTGGTCCCGGTCGTTTAGGTCCTGCTGTAGGCCCGAAATTATGGCCTGGACTGAGGCCAAACCATCCGTTTCAGGACCAACCTGACAATTACGACTTTCCAACTCAAGGACCTTTGCTTCTAACCTGTCAAGCCGTCCCTCGCATGATTGTATCAGCGCCCGTATTTCCAGCATGTCTTGTCTGAAATTCTTGAACTCATGACGAGTTTCGCGCATCTCCTCACGAAGTAGTCTGAGTTCACTCGCTAGCCCTGACTCATGCGATTCTGTTGCAACCTCTTGTATTGTTGCGCTTTGGAACTCAGCATGTTGGTTGTCATCGCTATTGCCTTGCCCCTTCACCGTGTGCTTAGATTGCCGGTTTTGGGTATCCGAGCTTGACATTCGGGACAAATCCAAGAGGGATGAATTTTGACGCCCTCAGCGATGTTGACACAAGCCCTGTGTGATTTTCCTTTACACTTAGGGCAGGAAACACATTTTTTACACTGGTTATAATAAAATACGCGATTAGGACTGATTGTCTTCAATTATCCGAGTAACAACCAACAAATAATAGGGCACGACGGCCCAGTGGCCTCCCATCACCCCTCACAGCCACCCCAATGCCTCGCATAATCGTCTGATCCTGTTACTCGTCAATCTGATATCACAATACAATTCACACGTCGCGTTCCGTCTTCAAGTAACAACGTTCTTGTCTAGGCGTCTGCTCAGCTCGAAGGCTATATCCAGAATGTTCGTTCGTCGCTGGCAAGTCAATAGCTTTCATCGGTTCTCCCGTGGTGTCCAGTTGATGGTTGCCACAAGATGACTGCTCGTTTGACGTTCAGCCAGAGTGACAATGACGTTTCACTCTTACAATCTTACTTCAACAATGACAGTAGTTAATTCGCATAGTGTTGCCATCTTCACAATCCGAATACACATTTTATGATCTCCGACATATACTATCCTTTATTTATTTACATTTGCATAGTTAACAACGAGCTCAACTAGTCACATGTGAATTCTTTCGGGTTCGATCTTTCGTCATTCGCAATGGACCTATTTATATTTGTCTATACTTTGTTACGAGAATATTTGCATAATATATAACAACCGTGCTATTACGTTCTTCTCAGTTTCGAAAGTGACTGATCTATTTCAACGAAAATAGATTAATGATTAGACTTTTCATCGAGCTTTAGTTAGTAATGAATAACATTAATAACTTCACTTATTTTTAGGAACTGGGTTTAAATGGTATCTATATATTATTATGGTCATCAGTTATTTTTAGTTTTGAATTAATAATATAAATGTAATTAAATATCTACCTACCTCGCCCTTTATACATTTCTGCAATATATTTTCATCCAAAAATATTCCATCATCAAATAAAAAATCGATGTTGATTAAGAAAATTACTATGGAATAATTCATTGTTTCGTCTGTACTGTGGTACAGACAGATTAAATAGCTTAATGCTTTTTATAGTTGACGGAATCAATCCAAAACAAAGCTTTTAGAGTGCCATCACATGTCATGTTAGCGTACTAGAGGCATCATATCAAATCATGGATAGCCGGCAGCTCACGTTGAATATGTATCATGTAATAGCGATGGCTCATCAAAATACTCCCGCTAACTGCATTTTCACAATGGAGTTAGTATATAAACTGAAAAATATATCACAAACATTTTATGTACTTTTTCATACGTGAACTATAACGTTAAATTTAATTTATACACATCGTAAATGATCATCAAAGGATGATGTTACCGTAAAGTAATTTCCGCATTTTCTGTAAATGCTGCTAAAAATCTTTACACGTGTATGAGCTTCGAAAATATCCTTACGAGGATATTTAGCAAGATTCCTTTCAGATTTGCTTTAATGTCCAAATCGATTAGTTAATGTAGTAAAGTGCTGCTTGGGTTACTTATGACGCAAGGAAATGTTTTCGTCAATTGGTTTATGCGAGAGGCAACATAAAGCAATAATGTGAACGCCTATTATAAAGGACTACCTAATGATTTCTATAATCTATAATCCAAACAAATAAACTAATATAAAGTAAATGTGCGAAGGTGTCACCTTGTTTTAACTTATTGTTTTAACGCAAACGCGCACGCGCGCGCGCACACACACACACACACACACACACACACAACACACATATTTACGCACTATAAATTATGTTTGTCACTGTTTACTGTGGCACTTAAATTATTATACTCAATTAGTAGCTTACCCGGCAAATGCATCTTTTTGTTCACGTTGGGGCTTCATTTACCGCACACCTATGCATTTACTTAAGAATTTTATTTTTATCTTACAATATACATTATATATATTATTCTTTGTAATGTAGTTTCTTCTCCTCTCTATCATAGTTAAATTATAAGTTATATATGTTTTATAGTTTGTATAATTATTTATTATCCACTTTATAATAATCATATCCCTAATAAGTATATTCAACACATGAAATTGGTAAATAATAAAGTTGTAAATTGTCTTCAACATTGGATTGTTCTGCTTTTAAATTAATATTAATATACAATATTAATAGGGTAGACACCTCTTGTGGAACTACGCGAAAAAGGGGACTACACTGTAAACCAGCAGCCGTGGTTCCTATCCGTTCCATGGCACAGGCTGAGGGTAGTCTTTTTTCGCCAGGTTACATGGTACCCAACTACCCGCTAAATATATGTATCATGTCACACATTTTTTATAACCTTGTACCATGTTATTTTCCATGGCGAAATAAATGTTTCTTTCTTTCTTTCTTTCTTTCTTTCTATTTATTAATCTCTTGACTAATTATGAAAAATCATTTTATTCCAAGAGCCCACGACAGCCAGACCGTCCATAAAACCTGAAAGTTTATCTGTGCATGTCCCCAACACAGGTAAGAACGGGACTATGAAGTTTGGATGATGGTTACTCTGACACGCACTTGCTCGGTTTTTTTATATACTTTAAGTTCTTCAGAATAATATTAGAAATGACATTATCCATACACTATCAGCTTGTTTGCACCCTATTTACAAAAAAAAAAGACTATGAAAGACAAACACAAATAACAGACCGATGTTAAAATACTACAAAAATCTTTGTCAGACATTCTAAAATTGAAGTGCAAACGTGCCTCCAATTCAGCCAACAAACGAACCATTTTGTACGTTCGAATCTCGTATCGCTGATGAAGTATTTTAACGATGGCCGGCTAAACCATTGTTTACCTGTCAACGGTCGCAGTGGTGATCGGTAACGTGGACGGTGTAGCTGACACGGCAGCAATCCCTTTCACTATAGAATTACAAAATGTTTTAAAAATAAAATTCAGCTTAACAAAATTGTAGGTGCAACGTGACGTTATTTACAAAACTGACACGTAGTTCAGATTTAAAAACATGTTGTTTTTTTAAGTAGTTGAAAAATTGTAAATTACGATTTTTATTTTAAAGGAGAATGCCCATAGCCAGTACTCTTAAAAAAATAATTGTGTCACAATGATTTTTGGACAAAAAATTTAATTAAAATATTTCAAGTATTTTACCCTATTCCCTAAAAAATCCTTATTGGGAATAATTTTCTGAAATTAATAAGTAACTTTACTTCCGTTTTACAAAAGAAAACCATTGGGTCATTTATGTTTGGATAAGGGCCAATCAGGAATCTTTTAAGATCCTTCGGGCCAATAGGTAGCATTGATTCGATTATAATTATGATACAACAGTTATGCCGAATCCACACGCTTGGTGTTTGCCGCAAACACCAAACACAACAAGCAACTACACAAACACCGATCACAATCACCCATTCAAACAGCGCATCCTCACATTTGGCGAACATGTCAGTCTATTCCAAACAGACGAACATGGCGGACGACGAACTTGTTGCAGTGATTGCTTTTGGGTTGACCTTCTTTTACTTTAAATTAAAACAAAATCAAATAAAAAAGAGAAAATCAAGGAAACGAAAACGGTGGTGGATGACGAGAATTATTTTATTATTTTTATTTACAATAATACTTATCCCCGTTTAGGATTCCAAATACATGGTTCATTTTGATATGCTTCTAAGAACGTTAGAATTATATCTTCAGACCAATCAGTCATTGTTTTTTATATTTTAGCACAAAGACTAGATACTCCGTCTGCTTCCCTCAAGCTCTCGTTTAGTAATGATTGTTATCAAGCGTCTGGACACAACGCAAACTGTTTGCCGAACTCCTTTGATTTGATGAAATCCTTTGATTTGTGAAGGAAAACCGACAATGACCCCGATCACTGCCGGACACAAACACCAACAGGCAAACAGGTACAAACACCTATCCACATGTTCGTGTTTGTTGTTTGCTGTTTGCCATTGTTTGCCAAGCGTGTGGACCCGGCATTATAGTATAATATATCCATGACACCAAACTAGATGACGTAAAGGGATTGTCAAATGAATTTTTTTTATATAGAAAATTATTATAATTAGCCAGGAGTAATAGTGTTCTGTGATTATAATACATTACAAACTTCATGGTGTTTGGGGACTGTCAAATGAATTTGAAACTTAAAAGATCGACATTACATACGTAATCGACTTTAATACGCCCGCATAGAGTCCATATTACTGTGAGTTTACTATAACCTAAATACAAATTAGTTTTGTTTAAAATCTCTTATTTCCTAATATTATCATTGACTAAAGTTAGTATGTATAATTTATTAAGATAACATAATCAAATAAAGGTATTTTTATCAAGACACAAAAATGTTAAAGTCAGTACATTTCTCCATACTAAATGGGCATTCTCCTTTGAATGTGCGTGGCAATGTCAAGAAACTGATTAATACAAAAAGTAATAAACTCCAAAAGAGGATTTAATTCTTTACTTGAACTCAAAGATGCAAATTACCAATTGTAACAAATTTTGAAAAATTAGTTAATCCGTTACATGCTTTGAAGACAACTAAGTAAAAATTTAGTTTTAAAGGTTAACAAAACGATTATGAATCATCTTCCTTATAACAATAGTTCCAGTAGTGCTAGCAAACATTCTTCTGTTATAAATTGCGATCGAAAAATCTTTTGAGCGGATTTATTGAAATTTTCCGTGGAATTTTATCCATGTAATAAGCGGACAGCTGTCAACGTCAAAATTAAATTCTTGTATGGCTTTAGATAAACGGAACATCGAAAAAATAATATTCACAGGGCAAAATTGGTACCGAAAAATAAAATGTATTTCGACAGATGAAGATATTGTAATAATCTAAACCTGGCAGATTGTCTGAATTACTCGGTCGTTGAAGAAAATATATTTGGTTTAATTTAGCCGAAAATATTTATAAAAAATATAAATTATTTTGAAGAATAATGTGGAATCCGCTTTTATACCGCTTCTAAACTTGGTCGTTAAAGACACCAAAAACTGCTGGAACATACAGACATTGCGTTTCCGTTACAAAATTTACATTTAGATGACGGAAATTTGCACCTGCTTTGAATGATTCCGATTTTTTTTATTTCAATGAAACTCGTTAACCTAACTTATTATCAATTAAGAATAGCTGGAAAGATCCTCAACATGATAGTGCTATAATTTGACGCACGCCATGCCTGTAAGCCTGAATACGGAATAATGTTCACCAATTCCTCATGATAACGAGTCTAGATAAGGCATCAAAACTCAACGTCAGGCACATTATCTCACACCAGTTAGATTTAGGGGCTTAAACACGCTGTTAATATATATGGTCTGCCACATAACGTTACGTTATTGTGTACGTTTTACATTACATAATCGTATCTGTTTGTCTTTCATATAAAATAAAATTATTATTGCTAATCGTATGATCTAGTTACTAACACATCATACTTAAATTCTTCGGAAAACATTTAGATGAAAGGAGAATGCCCATTTTGTATGGAGAAATGTACTGACTTTAATATTTTTGTGTCTTGATAAAATACCTTTATTTGATTATGTTATCTTAATAAATTACTCATACTAACTTTAGTCAATAAGAGATTATAAACAAAATTAATTTGTATTTAGGTTATAGTAAACTCACAGTAATATGGACTTTATGCAGGCTAATTAAAGTCGATTGCGTATGTAATGTCGATCTTTTAAGTTTCAAATTCATTTGACAGTCCCCAAACACCATGTAGTTTGTCTTTGTAATGTATTATAATCACAGAACACTATTACTCCTGGCTGATTATAATGATTTTCTAATTCATTTTACAGTCCCCTTACGTCATCTAGTTTGTTGTCATTGATATATTATACTATAAACTGTTGTATCATAATTATAATCGAATCAATGCAACCTATTGGCCCGAAGGATCTTAAAAGATTCCTGATTGACCTTTATCCAAACATAAATGGTCCAATGGTTTTACTTTTGTAAAACGGAAGTAAAGTTACTTATTAATTTCAGAAAATTATTCCCAATAAGGATTTTTTAGGAAATAGGGTAAAATACTTGAAATATTTTAATTAAATTTTTTGTCCAAAAATCATTGTGACACCATTATTATTTTAAGAGTACTGGCTATGGGCATTCTCCTTTATTTTTCAAATTGTTCGTAGAAAGTACGAGAAAAAGGATAGGTTGTTAATGATCTGTTTTCAATGATCTAACTACATATGAAAAGAAATGAAATGAAAAAAACTTTATTAAGGCTTTTAAAAGAAAGCACAGCAACACGTAAACAGAAACATAAACATCTGGCCAAACACTAACGTATCTGTCAGTAAAGTGATTATACCACAAACATGATAATACATACTATGTTGGTTATGACTGTTTGACGGTTTGTAAGCGAATAGGCTCCGAAACTACAGAACCGATTTGAAAATTTCTTTCAGTGTTGGGAAGCTACACTATCGCCGGGTGACATGGGCTATATTATAGTATCAAAAAATTAGGGATCCTTAATAAAACTCCAATAATGTAACCCAAGGTGTAAAAAACAAAGATAACCGAAGCAAAGCGAGGGCGGTTACTCGGATTTAATAAATGGACGATGAAGTACCGCGAACACGTGCCTTTTGTTGCATCGAATTTGAAGAGACACAATTTAAAATTTCGATTGTCGGCATCTGTACTTGACACAATTTTATTGCTGCTTCAACAGTCAATTCAAGTTGATTGGGTGATTGCAGAGGGTTTTACTCCGTTTTGTTTTGTGCAAAATTATTTCAGTAATGTTTTTTCTTATACTTGACAGTAATAAGTAAAGAAATAAACGAATAGTAACGTTGATTTGAGAACATAACAGTTTAGGAAGTAAATATTAAAATTTTATAATAAATATAATATTTTCATGGACAACGGTAGCCTATGTGGCGATGCTTTTCCGGCATCCACCTGATGGTAAGATATTACTAAAATCATCATTACATGGATGGTCATTGCATTAACTACAACCATACTATTTAGAAAACTTTAAAAACATGCGTTAAAAATAATTCTCAAACGAATCAAAATAATTATCACATAAATACAATTATTATATAACTGTGGCCTCCTATATCCAATTATATAAGAGCGATTGATATTTCTTGCCGCAGACAAAGAAATAGAAGCTTTATTTTAATGATATTGAATTGAAAACCCACAAAGATAATAAAGCAGTCTTGTTACTTAGTGTTTCTCGGTTTTAATCCATGTTGCAGTTTCTAATTAATTTTAATAATAAGCACTTAGTCCGACCGCGTATACCAGGCAGGAGTAATTTAGAGATACTTCACTGCGCTGAGAGCTACAGTTCCTTGGTTTTAATTTATAAAGAACAAATTATTGTGGAGTAAACATTAAATAATGTACCTACGTTTTAGAATTCTTCTTTACATTTTTTAACCATAACTTGACAATTTAACACCATCGCTAACTTAATACACAAAGACCATAGATTTTTTAAAGCACTCTGATCTAAGCTTGTTTGAGTTGTACCCTTGCCACGCTCGCTGTAATAATAAACAACTTAAGTCACACATCTTCACAAGGTGTGAAAAAGGACTACCTACTTATATCATGAAACAGCGGGACTTAAGTGCGGGCTTAGGTCACATTGTGCTATAAAATATAATCGATACTTGTGACTTCAGTGGTCTATTATTGCACGGCCATTTTTTACGAATTTTTTATGAAGGATTTTTATGAAAATATTACGGATTTATTTTTCCTCTATATGTAATAATATATGTATGGCTATCATACTACATTGCTACTCTTGTCACGTATCTACCACATATTTCTTCTTAATACTATTGTAATATATTTCGTAAGCTCAGCAGACTTGGGGTTGAGCGTATCATGAGTTATCTAAATTACTTAATACATGTTTGCGCGCAGATTCCTTTCATATTTTGGGTTTTGCCGTATTTAATGAAATAACTCAAGATAAAAGAGTCAGCCAAAATGGCGCTCCCGCTATATTTATAGGGTAAATCAGGTCTGAAGTATCTTTATGTTACGAAGTATTTTCTTATTGCAGATTATTGTATTTGAAATAACTTTTTCGAGACTATAATTTTGTATTAGATATAATATAAATTTAATGTTAACTTAGTAGATACTTTTAATGTTGTTTTGCATAGTTCTTTCAAGAGGCCTTAGTTCAAATCTCGCATGCATCTTTATGTTTTATTTGAGAGTCTGTTAATTTTATAATATTTCAAGTTGAAAGTGCCAAACGTACTATTGTAATTACACACTTAGCAAGAATGGTGAACCTTTACGCTTCTCATTGTATAAAGAGACCAAGCCCAGTTTTGGGAGAACTATACATTTTTAAGTGATAATTGTATGTGTTAGCTGGAGGAGTAATTTAATACATAGAAGTGAGTGAGTGATTACTAAGAGTCATAGAACTTTAAACTACGGGTAATTTTACCTGTTACCGGTAATCTTCATCATCCGCTTGTTATCATAATCTTTGTGATGTCACACATTTATGCCGTATCTTCCTTCTTTCTCCTTTGAAGTCATAAATAAAAAAATATGGAAGATCATGTTGGATTTTAAAGAAAAGAGTTTAATTGGTACATGAAAATGAAAATTTTACGTATTAGTCCACTCCGGGTATCAACTAGTATTAAAAAAATCTGTGACTTACGTAGCTAAAAATAAGTTTTTAATCTTTTATCTTTTTTCTATGAATATAAACCTATCTCATAAATATACTGACATAAATTATAGGCAAGAACGTATAACGTAATGAATATTGGAAATGTGGTACAAATGAGCGCACAGCAAGAACAATAGTAGGCCGAGTTATCAATGTTCCGTTCGCTCTGTTACATAGATGTACGATAAAAAGATGGAGGGTAAAAAGTTATTTTTAGCTAAATTTCAAACAGAAAATTAAAGGAGAAACCCAATTTTCGGCCACGAACCATATGTAATCTGTGCTAGAACATCGGATTACACAAGAGTAAACTATATACCAAAAAATTCGTCTTATTTATAAGATAAACATATTTAAATCTTAGCTTCAGCTGCTGTTGCCAAATGAACAAAATAATGCAAAAAAAAAATTACAGTATTTACCTCATTACAAACGATTTTATAATCTATTGATAATGATCGATTGATGGAACAAAATAATATATTTTATTTATTATTTATTGATTATAATTATAATATTAATTCATTTTTTACATGTTTTCGTATTCCATATATATCAAAAACTATGTAATATATTTATAATTAATACTTCCAGCATTCGTCAAAGTGGGCAATATTACCTAGTTAATCACCCAGAAGGGATTTGTACATATTTAAAACTATATTTTAAAAAATTACATACATACTTTTATTTACCACCCTTTTATTCTACATTATATTATACTTTGACACCTTTAGCTATTCAAAAAACAATTGAGGGCTCTTCGTGAAAAATCATAGCATATATCAGCTAATCTAGCTTGGTATCAACAACTAATGAAATACATCGATACATATTTTTCTGCTGTTTGTTGTTTGTTCATTGCATTTAATGAGGATAACGTATATTTCATGTATTTTAATTATAACAAATATATTGAAATTTGTATGTTTTTCAATAAAAAAATATCTACCCAAAAAGAAAACACCCATAAATTAAAACAATTAAACATATTTATATACAATAATATATTATGTAATAAAAAAACATTTACATAATTATGATATCTCTAATTTTTGATAAGTAATGATATATTATAATAATAAATAATTTTTCAATTTATTTGTGTATCATATTTCAAGTTGGAAATATGGCAAAGAAATATATACAATAATTGTGACTTTTCATCTGGCACCTTACATACACAAAGAAATACGTGTCCATAGGTACCGCTGCTAGTTGTCATTGTGGTTGTCATGAACACATGGTGAAAAAGCGACTTCACGTTATTCGTTGCATTTCTCTGCGAAAGTTTCATCTGCCTTTGTTCTTTAATCTGAGATGGGTGCAAGTCGCTTCTAGTTTGGGTCTAGACCAGTTTTCACACTAATAGTTAAATAAAATAATAGGCATCATTATAATATAATAGGTTTCATTGTTAGAGTAATATATTATTTGTAACTTGTTGCAGTGCTTAATAGAAAAATTGAGAGGTGTCAAGTTCCTTTCGATTTAAGTATTGTTTTTTGAAGTGATTCAGAAAATTGTACAGAGATGGCGCTGTAAAACTCTCTGAATCACTTCAAAAAGTATCGTGGCAACTTTTCGTAAGAAAATTTTCCGTCTAGCCCCCTTTCATAACGCGCGATAAGGAACTTCGTTCCAATAAATTGATTTCTTAATCATTACTACGGTCGTGTTAATTTTACAATTTACTACCAAGGCAAAAATTATGTACTTAAATTCAAAATTGTTATTGTCTATATTATAGACTCTTTCTATAAAAATGTGTGAAAGAAAGAAAGAGAGAGATATATTTTTATCCCACCCAACCCAACAGTTTACTACTATTTTTAAACATAAATCTCTATAAAATCGTACATCTATGTTCTGTAATGAAGGCCCGTCCACGTCATACGTCATTGTCAGTCAAGTCAAGTTCTTGATGACTTCCTAATCAATATCAACCTACATTTCTATTTCAGTACAAGGCATACGATATAATATAATTAAATATATTATGATCATTTTTATATCCTCTTGTTTTTGTTGCAGCGGTATTAGTAAAGTCTCGTTATGAACCAATTACTTTGAATATTATACCTTATTATACATTTTTACTTTGCATGTTAAAATGAAACCTTCTCTTTCACAATTAAGAGACAAAACACAAAAAAAAAAATACCCATAGTTATCGGACGCTCATGTATTATTTATTTTGCTTAATTTTTTTTATGAAATGTACAGAGAAATTTTAAAATTCTTTAAATAATTGTTTATTTGTGAATCGTTTGAAATTAAACAAATATAACCACAGTTTAGTATAATACAACAATCAAAACTTCATTTCGGCGTTCAGTGATGAAACATATTGTGTCAATTGACAGAGTAAATGATTACATTAAAAAAGTATTCATTAATGAAATGTCGTAAGTGATACATACAAAATATTCAAACCATTCAAGAATATGGGTTACCAGATAATAAACGGGGTCACCGATTCCATTCTACGTATATGTACAGTCACGTGTAATAATATGTATACATTGTCACGTTTTCAAAAATATCTAAACTTGTAACAATCCAGAAAGAAGTGAACGACAATTCGTTCAAAATTAAGTAACCATTAAACGATGTCAAAATAAGGTATACACGTTTATTCCACATTAATGTAATCGAAACAAAATCATAAATATATTCACACTTCGAATATCATTTTTAACTATCCATGACAATTTCTATAACATGTATACAATTGTACACATGTAATAGACATTGTCATGGCTACATTAAAATGATATTGGAAGTGTATACTTACTTTTGCCGTTTTTGTAACTTTACTCATTATTTTAGTCGAATTCAGTGATCATGACAAATACAGTCATAGGCAATTTAATTTTTAAAGATATTTACTGATTTTGCAAATAAGCCCTATTAGGCTGTTGTGATTCAATTTATATTGATCCATAATTATTATTAAAATATTATTTTTTTGAAAATATTTTAAATTTACTCTTATTAATCGCTCATGCTTGCGTCGATCCTAAGCGATCGACAAAGTTAAGCAACAGCGGGCGCGGTCGGTAGTTGGATGGGTGACCGCTAGTGGCAAAATTTTTTTGAGCGTTTCCGTGCTTTGGAGTGCACGTAAAGCCGTCGGTCCCGGTTGTTATCGTAACATAACAGTCGTTAAGCCATGTCGGAGGCCCTTGGGCGGTTTGAAAACTTCCGACACTCGGGTTGCCCACTAACCCCTCCAAAACTGGAGCAGCGTGGTGGAGTATACTCTAAGCCTCCTCAAGAGGAGAGACTCGTGCCCAGTAGTGGGCCATTAATGGGTTGAAGCCAATCTGCGAAACAAAGAAATAATTTTATCAACAATAATTTTATTAATTATCATCTCAGCCTTTGGTTGACCACTGCAATAAAACAAGAGCTTATATAATCAGTTTATTTTAATTCGTTTCTCAATCTATACTAATATTATAAATGCGAAAGTAACTCTGTCTGCTACTCTTTCACGCCTAAACCACTGAACCGATTTTGATGAAATTTAGTACAGATATGTAACTGAGCATATCATAAAGAACATATCATACTTTTTATCCCAGAAAATAGACCTGTTCCTGAGGGATAACTCTTTCACGCCTAAATCACTGAACCGATTTTGATGTTTGGTACAGATATACTCGTAGAATTGAGCTAGGGAAAGGACATATGATACTTTTCATCTCGGAAAATTTACCTGTTCCTGAGGGATAACTCTTTCAGGCCTAAATCAATGAACCGATTTTGATGTTTGTTACAGATATAGAATTGAGCTCGGGAAAGGACATATGATACTTTTCATCCCGGAAAATAGACCTGTTCCTGAGGGATAGCTCTTTCAAGCCACTGAACCGATTTTGATGAAATTTAGTACTGATTAGAATTGAGCTCGGGAAAGGACATATGATACTTTTCATCCCGGAAAATAGACCTGTTCCTGAGGGATAGCTCTTTCAAGCCACTGAACCGATTTTGATGAAATTTAGTACTGATTAGAATTGAGCTCGGGAAAGGACATATGATACTTTTCATCCCGGAAAATAGACCTGTTCCTGAGGGATAGCTCTTTCAAGCCACTGAACCGATTTTGATGAAATTTAGTACTGATTAGAATTGAGCTCGGGAAAGGACACATGATACTTTTTATCCCGGAAAATAGACCTGTTCCTGAGGGATAACTCTTTCAAGACACTGAACCGATTTTGATGAAATTTAGTACAGATATAGAACTGAGCTAAAGAACATAATGATACTTTTTATCCCGGAAAATAGACCTGTTCCTGAGGGATAACTCTTTCACGCCTAAATCACTGAACCGATTTTGATGTTTGGTACAGATATAGAATTGAGGTCGGGAAAGGACATAAGATACTTTTTATCCCGGAAAATAAACCTGTTCCTGAGAGATAAGGTAAAATTTTGCTATATGTAGTTGATTGATTCGTTATTTATGAAGCGCCTTTTATGACTCTTTTTAGGGTTCCGAAGTCAAAACAGAATTCTCATAGTTTCCGAGTTTCGTCATACCCGTCCGTCCGTCCATCCATCCATCCGTCCGTAGCATATCGCAGATACCCTTAGTGCTAGAAAGCTGTAATTTAGCAAGAATATACATGTTTATTTAAACTTTAAATTGGTAGAATAATATTTTTAAAAATATGTTTTTAGGGTACCTCTCCTAGAGGTATTATGGGGATCATTTTTTTCCCCCATAGTGCGGGGCATCGTTGAAAAGGTCTCTCAAAAATAATATGGGTCTGCTAAGTCCATTTTTCGATTGAGTGGTCTGTTTGAAAACTATTCGTTAGTCAATTTACGAAAAACATGTTTTATAATGAAGGGATCTTTATTTTCGGCGTACGAAGTCGCGGGTAACAGCTAGTGTTATAATAATTTTTAAAGCGTATTATTCATACTACCTTCAAAAAATTAATAGTTGGGCATTTTCGCCAAAAATTGTAACTTGCGTTTTTACCGTGTCCCCTGACTTCATACTTCGAATTTTATTAAATAAAATTTCAAAAAGATAAAATCTTATTTGTTTTGTAAACTTCTTTATTAAAATTTACGGTAACACCAACAAAAATTGCAATTATTGCCTAATATAAATTTTTATATTAAACAAAATAATACCATCGGTTTTGCGATGTCCCCTGCAGCGTTCGATTATAAAACATGCGATAAAACATGTTTTGTTTGATCGGAAGCATTCAAATTTGGGGATAAATAACATTATCTGAATGTCAACACTGTAAAAAAGTCAATTTTTAATCTGTTTTGTACTGAAAATTTGCTGAAAATAGAGTTAAAAATGAATTTCAAAAAAGGATTCGGGTGGAATTCCACTATCCGTTACCGTGGTTTTGTATTTTTTGAAAATTCTATCATGAGAACTGATAAATATTACGTATGGCAGATCATTTTTGAATAATTGCATGACAATCTGTGCTTGGTTATATCAGTGTTTTTTCACTAGTTTTCCAGGAATTAAATAAATAAAGTTGGATAAATAAATAAAAAATATACAAAACACGCGTAGAAAGATGAAAGATCGATGAGAAATATGACAATACAGTGGTGTTATTTATAAATACTATGGTTACCTAAATGACATTATTAGGGATTACATCATCTTTATTGTCAGTCGATTAATCGATGTCAAAATATTCGAAATGTAATTTAATAAAATTAGCGTAACGATTAAATGGTAATTATAATATATTACATAGTTTTGATTTATATGGAATACGAAAATATGTAAAAAATAAATTAATATTATAATTATAATCAATAAATAATATATAAAATATATTATTATGTTCCATCAAACAAACACACACACACACACACACGCGCACACACACACACACACACGCATGCATACACAAACGCACACACACACACACGCACATCCACACAAATATGTCATTGTAATAGATTTAGGGTATTTTTTGTATTTCTTGCTTCTCCGAGGTGGGCGTAAACAGCGGCGACACAGTCTCAACTATTGTCGTTGTTTACAATCATATTATGTCTATTGTAAAACTGTTTTTATGAAAAATAAAAACTTTTAATAAATCTTTAATCTTTAAATCAATCGATCAATATCAATCGATTCAATCGATTATAAAATCGTACAATGTAATGAGGTAAATACTGTGAAAACTTTTTTGCATTATTTTGTTCATTTGGCAACAGCAGCTGAAGCTAAGATTTAAATATGTTTATCTTATAAATAAGACGAATTTTTTGGTATATAGTTTACTCTTGTCTAGTCCGATGTTCTAACACAGATTACATATGGTTCGAGGCCGAAAATTGGGGTTCTCCTTTATGTGGGACTACACCACAAGCACCAGCTTTCGATTAAAAAAAGAATCATCCAAATCGGTTCACCCAGTCCAAAGTTCTGAGGTAACAAACATAAAAAGAAATACAGTCGAATTGAGAACCTCCTCCTTTTTTTGAAGTCGGTTAAAAATAAAATACATACTTTGTGGTAGCCTTGGTCCAATTGGACCAATGAAAGTGCCACATTTTAGTGAGCATATTTACGGCGTACTTAATTAATTTGGAGAAAGGATTTTTTTTTGTAAATAAAGTAATTCAAAATAAGACGTGTAACTTTCTTAATTAATGTTGTACTAATAAAAAGGCGTCCTGATTGTTTTATTCGGAATTTGGATATTATTATTATACTTGCAAATTTCCAAGTAGAAATTATCTGTACCCTAGTTGGTAGCGAGAGCGACTCTGCCTGCGAAGTGATTAGATTCCCGGGTGCGATTCCCGGCTGGGGCACATATTTATGAAACAGTTAAATATTTGTTGGTACTCGAGTCATTGGTGTTATTGTGATTGTTATGTGTCATCTATGCCACCTACGATACAGGTAAAAACTTACTACGAGGGTGTGTATAAAAGCGTATTACAAAAAATTGGAATAGTTAGCAGCGTGTAGGTACAGACAGCAGAGGATAAAAATACAAATTTTGAAAAACCCCTCCTCGTATCACGCTACTGCAGCGCCCTCTGGTGGCATACCGACATAAAATATATCTATAAACCCGCTCTTTAGTGATACCTTTTGAATGCAAAAAACTGCAATGAAATTGGCCCAGTAGTTTTCATAAAAAACGGTAACATACATACATACATACAAACTAACTAACAAACAACCTCTAAACCCTAATGCATATACCGCGTTCGTTTCGTTCCTTCCGCTGTGGGTAAAAATTAAAATGAAAAAGGGATAGATACTATAGTAATAAAATAAGGCACAATTTATGCAGAATGAGTTATTGGTAGAAATTACATTTTAACAATTAAATATTAAAATAATAAAAATAAATTAATAAATTAATAATTCATATATCTTAAAATAAATCTTGAATGCCCTTTGGTTTACTAAAAACTAATGATCAACAACGCAAAGAAGTTTACGACTTGCTCACAGCCTACTTAATTACTTAAGCATTTTGGTAAATTTTAACTAAATTTTAAATAAAAAGCCTAGTTTGGAAGGTTAGGTTTGAAAGGAAGTTACAAAAACGGCAAAAGTAAGTATACACTTCCAATATCATTTTAATGTAGCCATGACAATGTCTATTACATGTGTACAATTGTATACATGTTATAGAAATTGTCATGGATAGTTAAAAATGATATTCGAAGTGTGAATATATTTATGATTTTGTTTCGATTACATTAATGTGGAATAAACGTGTATACCTTATTTTGACATCGTTTAATGGTTACTTAATTTTGAACGAATTGTCGTTCACTTCTTTCTGGATTGTTACAAGTTTAGATATTTTTGAAAACGTGACAATGTATACATATTATTACACGTGACTGTACATGAGCGATGATGATCACTTATAAATCTGCTAATTTACCTACAATTGTTTTGTAGTAATCGACATCTTAAAGAATACACTTATTTTTAACCGACTTCAAAAAAGGGGGAGGTTCTCAATTCGACTGTATTTAATCGGAAGCTGGTGCTTGTCGTGTGGTCCCACAAAAATTTGAACGAGATCTGACAATGGCATCCATGTCAAAATCATATAAGTGTTAAATTTGCATTAAGTATGTTCGCGATAAATGGACGAATAACTCAATATCGCGCCAATCTATTTCGATGATTCTTTTTTTAATTGAAAGCTGGTGCTTGTTGTGTAGTCCCACATTTGGAGCGAGATCTGACAATGGTATCCATGTCAAAAGTACAATGTACTTCATTTGAAGTCGGTTATTTTTTTGTTAAAATGTTAGATTATCTTCAGCCAATGAACACAATGATAACCAAGTATCTTACAAAAGATTCTATGAAGCGTAAAAGTGCTAAAATCTGAGCGAATTCATAAATGTTCCAGTCTGGTCATTGATTTTCTGTCCCAAAATCCTCCATATTTATTTTCCGTTCAGAAAATGCAAGTGGACCATTTTTCCGCGTCATCGAACAAATAGCTGTGGGGGAATCGGTTCTCGGAGTATTTGTGATTGTGCTGAAGCAACAGCATGTAAGTATATTCAGCATCTAACGTTGGTGATCAAAATTTATATCTGTAACAACAAAGCGATCATCATCGCGTTGCCGACCAAAAAAAGGAGTCACTTATTCTCCCTCCGTCTTGCAGGCATGTTAAAATAGTCTATGACCATCAAAGAGCATTTATTGCAAATTTATTGCATTAAAATCACTACAACAAAATAAAAATATATTCACCTAAAAATACATAAATAGAAAAAAAAATGCTAAAAAAACATAAACGTGTACTTTTATGTACGCGCGTGAGAAGTTATACTTCTTTGGCATGAAAAAAACAATATTCAAAAACAGTATTCAAAAAACAATATTCAACATAACAATATTCAAAAACAATATTCTAACAATATTAAAACAACAATATAATAAATATAATAATTATTATTTTTTCAAAACGAGCGGTTTTAAAAACGCGCATGCCGTTTTTCATCACCGTCGTTTTTGTGTCACCGTCCGTGTTACAAATCTTAAAATTTCACTCTCATTTTATTTTCCATTACGCGCCTAAAGAAGTATAACTTCAAAAATCTCCAATTTAAACTCCAAAAACAAAATGAATATTAAACTCATATTGAAATTCGAAATTCCACCGTAGATAAACCCAGTGATAATTTTGCGGCTCATTTACTGTAACAAATGTACTAGCTATTCATCTTGTTGCTTCCCCTGAGATAACAGCGTCCTACTTTAAATTTTACAGAAAAAAAAACACGGTTTAACGTACGCAGGTATGTTACGCTTTTTGAAATGGTAAGCTGCTGTGCTCATTTTTAATTTTAGGAATATCGTAATTATACCTTCCTGAAAAATAACAGATTTCACTTTCGGAAACCAAATGTTAATAAACCTCCAAATTATAACAGAAAATCATGCTGTAACTATGACGATGTATTTTAAACAGATATTTTTTCTTTAATTAAAATAGTTGCAATACAAATATAATATCTGCTTGAATTGTTTTAAAATGCCGCTAGAAAGCGAATACTGTAAATATCGTTTGTTACTACTGTACCATCGTTTCCTTTGTTACATTATATGAACAGGATTTTGTATTTACATACGAAATTTCTCTGTAGAACAAACTTCTGGATAGAATCCGAAGTAAAACAACGTGTGTATATGTATATTATTATATACTTACCACTTTAGTAAATAAGCACCCTGAATAAAAAAATATTCTTCACACTTGTTTTATTTTAACGAGGCAGAAGCATATTTTTGGAATAACTATTATAACAGTCTGGTCCTTCCGTCTTCCTTTTCGAAATGACACGAATGCAACTGAATATATTTAGATGTTACTTGGCATATTTGTAACTTTTATGAGTCATCACACCAATCCGCACTGGAGCAGCGTGGTGGAGTATGCTCTAGGCCTCCTCAAGAGGAGAGACCCGTGCCCAGTAGTGGGCCATTAATGGGTTGAAGCCATGAGTCATCACATATTATGAACTACGACAAACTAAAGAGGGTAATAGATTTACCTACCTGAAGTCTAAAAATGACTTTGTCACCGTTTTTGATATTTTGAACTTTGTATAATTTCGTATATTGACTTGTTAATACTACTTATTACGGAGTTCACAAATGACAGTAAATTTTAACCTAATTTCAGATAAATAATTGGCCATCGTGGCTATGGCTATATACCAAAATGTACTTGAGTTCAAAATTACTAGGAATTAACGTGATAATTTTGGCTATACTTTTTATGGTATATCATGTAATGAATGAGCTATTTAATGACCGTACATAAGCACCCAGGATACTATTATTTCCGGAAAATTGATCCGTTTCCTGTCGATAAAAGGTATAACATATGTAGTATGGAGAATCTGGTAAATGTTTAGTAATTAATGTGGTGAAACTCCTGGCTCGGCGGATTGTGTCGTGATCGACCGAGTTAAGCATGGTATTGGCAATAAATTCTTGCAAGATTTCCTTCGTAATGTACGTAAAGCTGTTGGTATTGGATCTTATTATGCGGCATAAAAACTTTCGACATTTGAGTTGGTCCCACGCCCGTGCACTAATACGCATTAGAGCAGCTATGCATTAACGACTTGAAGCCAATTTGATTACAAAAGATGTTTTTAACCCCCGACGAAAAAAGAGGAATGTTAAAAGTTTGACGTGTCTTTGTATCTGTGTATGTTCTTAGTTATGTTTAGTGCATATAAAACTGTCGGGGGTTTTCAGTATAAATTATTATATCTAACACATCAAACGCTAGATACATACTTAAATGTATTTGCACGCAAGTTTCCTTTACAATGCAGGCAAGTCTGAAGGCTGGATTTTTCAAAATCTCCACGGAATAAAGAATAAAAAGGATACACATTTTACGCTTAAGTTATCTTCGTCCGATACTTTCAAGATATTGGAGGCTTATTTGCCACGTAGGTACTTTTCAGTAGATGATGATAAATAATCAGTTAAAATAATTTTAAAGATTTTTTAAATATTTCATGAGATAAAGAATAAAGAGGATCTATATTTTCCCTTTCAGTAAGACTCTATAATATATAAGTTCGTAATTAGAAACACCCATTATTAGTGTTTCTAATACTAAATAATTAGAATCGCTAATAATCCCACGGGATGAACAGAATGAACTTAAACTCATCGATAGAGGTTTTTCAATATGTAAATCAATTGACCAACGTTGTGTCAATAAATAATTCAAAGCTTGAACATGGAATGGAATCAAAATAGCCAGTACAAACCTCAAACCGAGCTTGAAATACACCAAATTATGAGATGAACTTGTCATCACCTGAATTGTCGTTTGAAGTTGTAAATGTAACATGTTTGTTAGAGAGCGAATAATTTAACAACAAGTAACCATCTTATATGTTGGATGTTAATGATTGTCATACCAGGACTCGTGCCCTTCCCTTCCTATTATACAAAGGTAGGATGGAATGCACGTAAATTAAGCAAAACTACGTCATAATGTATCAATATAAAGTTTCTTATTACAATAACAATCGCTTGTACATTAATTTATTACCGACAAGAAACTCGTCCTCCTGTCGCTTTGTAAATCTAATGACATACGTAGTATTCTCATGTTTATATTTAGTTGTAGTAGAGATATAAAACAGTAAAATAATAGTAATCTCTTAACAGGACCTCCATAATGCCTTATACCTCTTATCCTACGGGAACGGATACTCGAGACAAAAAGTATTATATACATTGAAGTATTATTACTAGCGTATAGAACCGACACTGCGAACACCATGTATGCCCCAATGCATTGGCGCCACGTGGCTTTGAATTCTGAAACGAGAACCGGGTCTCAATTTTGAAAATCGAACCTCCCGGGCGGGACACATTTTGTTCGAGATGTCTGTTCTATGACATTATACTTCAATGGATTTTAATAACGAAGTGTAGGGGTTGTGACGATGCTGTTACAAAATTCCGCAGTGTACGATGTATTTTATAGGAAATCAATTCAACAGTCAAATTGTTAACTGAAACACAATTTGCTTTCAATTCATGTAAACAATGAAAAGGAACGCTTAATTCCCACCCTCTTAGTGATATTAAATAATTTTTATGTTTCAAAAATAATTTCCTTGTGAAGTTTACAACCGACGCGTACTTATTGTGACGCTTGTAATGGAGCTGTAGTTAATCTTTGTTGTGGATAGCTCTCGCCTGCAACATCTGTTTCGACAATAACTTACGCCGTATTGCTATATACATTTTAATGGGATAAATACTGGTATTTTTATTAATTGTTGAGATGAAATTGTGAAAAAAGATTATTCAGTATAACTTATTTTAATTACCGGGTTTCTTTATGTTATGTGTATGAGGTTTAAAAAACTGCACTAGCTTACATAATGGTAATTGTTTTACATAATGTTTTAAGCATTTAGATGTTAAATTGTAAGATTAAACTTAGACAAGCAAGGGGTTTCGTCGCAGCTGCTCGAGTTCAACTAATTTCATCTCGACACGACAAGGGTATTAGTTGGGTCGGGGCCTTTTTTGTGTTCCAGGTCATCAGCACACGCTACAAAACCTGGGAGAGGATTACGAGGATCTAGAATTTACAAACATTTATACAATTTTATTAACTCAAATATTAGTATTTTGAAAAGAGGAAAACTTGAAAATAGGTACTATAAATAGTAGTGATGATTGAGACAGTCTGCAGTCTGATTCACGTAACTTAACAAGTTTTATTGCAGTGCAGTTGCAGTGACGTTCCGATCAAAATGACACTTTCCGTATTCTATAAGCTTTCGCGAGCGCTGTCAAACACGCTCACGTCACGCGAGCGCTTGTAAAAACGCTCATGTCACAAAAAGGTATTCTGTTGATGCGCGTCAAGATTTTCTGAATTTTTTTTACTGATTGCATTACGATTTACGAGGCAAAGGGAACATCTTCATTCTGCCATATTGACATAACATATGACGTTTTTTGTGAAATGAAGCACAAATTATTACTTTTTTTATAAGAAATATCATTAAAATCCTTATTGGGATAATAAGTAAATATTCTTCAACGTTTTTTAATGGAAACATAATAAATTGTATTTGATTAATTAATAAGTTTATTTGTTCTCTCATAGACAACACAAACACAGAGTACTAAATAGTCGAAGAAAAGTTTGACAGGCGCGCAGGATGAGTGCAGTTGACGCGCAGTTAAAAAAATATGACAATACGGTTTAGACGCCAAACTTCAAATTGATTGTAGCGTCACTCCAACTTGATTGCAGCGTCACTGCAACTTAATCGATGCGTCTTAAAGTTACGTGAATTAGGAGGCTGATCATTAAAAAGAGGAATATTATTAACTGTATAGAAAAATTAAAGCATTAAATATAAAAAGTGTCAATTTTTAATTTGTGCCTTTCCATATTTCTATAATTTAAGTCAGAAACAAAATGAATTTTGAAAAATGCTGAACAAGATAGTATAAATAACCTCCATATAATTTTAAAAGCGGTTCTAATATCTACATTTTCAGATATAGTTTATGGTAATTTGTAATGGTAACACTCGAAACTACAAATATTACCGTGATTACCCTTGTATGCTTCATAAATAACCAGCAGCATGACACATTGATTTATTTCTCATTTTGGCAAAGGACGCTTTATTGCACTTTATGTAAGCGACAAAAAACCCTTCGATTTCATCTACTAAGTATTTATAAATCAATGTAACTTTCACCATCGAATGAATTTATTCATCATCGGTGAATCTCAGAACTGACTTATATCGGACTTTCATAGTAGCTTAATATATACTAAGTATCTGTTGTTTCAACAATACGTAAGTACACCTAAAAATGGCGTATTATGCGAGATAGAAGTAAATTGTGATAAGCTGGTAAAATATCACTGTTCCTTCGAACACCTTCATAATGTTCTCTGTAAAACTCGAGTATGTTCCAGAATTTATTCAAGCTCTACCTCGCCCCTAAATGAAGTGAGTCGACGTCATTAATTCGACAATAATCGTAATGAAAATGTCCTCTCATCGTGACCGAGCACAAGGAAGACGACGTTGTAAATTTTGTCACGAGCTAACGTTACAAGTCGGAGTTTATGTCTTTATTGTGCAATGATTACATTTTGAAGCAGATTGTATAGAATCTTTACGCGGCCGACTTCCACGGGGTAGAAGGAATCCGTCATACTCGTTGTTATAATCTCTTTACATTATAAAACATACCTACTTAAACCTTTAACAGGTTTATACAACGTTATTCTTAGTATATACGAAACCTGAAAGTAGTTTGTTCAGAATCAGTAACTGGTTCAATCGCAATAATTTTTAACACCATTTTATATTTTGTCCTAAAAGTATTTTAAAAATGTTGGACACCCAATAAAAAACATTGACATTTTGAACAATTATTAATTTATGTTTGTACTATTTGTTCTAAATAATGGTGATTAACATTTTTAAACACGACTGTAACGGTTAACCACAGAGAACGCGCATTGACGCGGGCCGCACGCTAGGCGACCATGTTTATGCGGGGACCACGGAGCAACATAGCAAGCTTGTAACTTTGTGAGTTTTCAAGATACACCTTTGAAAATTTTTATGTTCAGGATAAAATATTTAACACGTATGTCGGTTTTTGTATAATATAAATAAAGAATAACGTTGTATAGGAGTGTTTCTTGTTAACAATCCGGATAGGGTTCCAGAATTGCATACAATATATTGGTTGCAGTATCGAAATATACAAAAAAATAAAAGAAAATTCAAATTTCGATTCAATCAAGTATGACGATACGGTAACCTGGTTAGTAGTGATCCTGCCTTCAGAGTGAGGGATCTCAGCTCAGGTTAGATTCCAATATAAGAATTTTCGTTGTAAGTATGAGGTTGTGGACGTTAATATTTTTATTTATTTAATTTTGTATTACTAAATGTCCTTGATATGTATTATACAGAGCATTTTTACAAAACATACGTCGTTTATAAGAAATTCACAGTTGTCGCGGGCGGGAGGAAGTCTCTGCGATTTATAACACCCACGAGCGCCAGTTTTTGCACAAAAACATAACTGAATTTTCAAATGTAAATTGTTATTTAATATAAGTTACTTTTAATGAAGGGTGTTAGTAAACATTGCTAATATACCTATATAAAGGCTAATATCTTAATATCTACATACATACTTTTATATATACTAGCATAAACTAAAATTTAATTAATTTATTTATTACTATCTATTTAATTTATTACTAAAATTTTTAAGTGTCTAATAAGAGGAATCAAGCGTGGTTCGCATTAGATAAAATATAAATAAATATAAAATTACTATCCGTAACTTAATTCAATATTTACGCAAGCCTTTTCTATTGTAGTGTACTTGCCTTGTCCAATTTTTTAATTTTACAAAACAACGTAACTATGAGGCGGCACCACGGTCAACTGTACAAAACTTGAAGCTATCAAATTATGTCAGCTGCTATGAAATGTGACAAACCCAAGAACGTTTTAACAATTGCTTCAGTCAAATGAACGAATTTGCATGTTGAGCAAATTCACTTAAACCGACTAACAGCGTATTACGAGTGTCAACTGTTCTGGATGTAATAGTAACAAAGTTAATACTCTAACTGAAACGGTTCATCAGTATTCGACGCGGAAGCAATCGAAACTGCGGCAGATCTCCCACTCGATCCTTGTTCCGTCCGACTTTAGTTATTTGCATCACAAAAACACGGTGTCGAGGGAACGCGAGACCATTAATCACGCGCACTGAAACTTCACTATCTTTTTTATATTATAAATATAGCAAACGAACGGATTCACGAACCAATTCGTTTGTAGGCATATCGGTGTAGAATTTTACAAATCTAAAATTCTAATCAATCATAAAATAAAGTTACCGTTCATTTTTAACAGACTTCAAAAAAGGAGGAGGTATTCAATTCGACAGTATTTTTTTATGTTTGTTACCTCAGAACTTTCGACTGGGGAAACCGATTTTGATGATTCTTTTTCTAATGAACAGGCTGATGGTGTAGCAACTTAGGTGAAACTATAGAAAGCAGGTAGGTACAAGAGAAATCAAAAAGTATAGAATGTAATAATGGCATTGTAACTTTATTTCAATCTCACTAAAATCGTACTATAATACATAATCACAAAGCGAAACGTTGCAGGTACGCGGGATTTTCGAAAATACATCATCTAAAAGCGTAAAATGTTAATATTCATCCCCTAAACGCTTAATTTGAAGTAACTGATAATTATAAATACACTGATGTCTAGTACGACATCAATTCCAATTGCTTCTGTTATAAAAAAACAGAATATGCATATGTAATTGGCATACGGGGCCAGTAGTCCTATATTTTACATATAGGAAGTGCAAATATTCCTACAATATGTAAAATAAATCTCAACAACACGAAAATAGTTTTCTTGGAATAGATTTAATACTTCCAAATTTTTGATACAAAATTCATTGATCTCTATTCTATTCTTGAAGGCATTTTAATCTCATTCGAAAAGTCGTTGCGTAAAATTTGGCTTTTCTCTAAAGAACCCATTCAAAGTCCCCGAAAATAATCATCCAGTGAAATGTCAATCACACGAACCTGTGCAGACATGAGACTAAAGGGTTGGATTATAAGGGTCTAATACTCTCGCAAAAGGATTATTAATATTCACAACGGCAGAGGATGACCTTAATATACATACTTACTATTTTGTATTTACTTACAGGTGGGCTTGGACGAAACCCAGGAATAATAAAATACTACTGGCAGTGAAGGACATGACTTCTTAGTCTTAAAGTAATTTGTGTTTCATTCCCGACCCTCTAAGGTAAATATGTAGATAAGAAATTATTTGAAGCCCGCAAATGATAGACTACATCTAATACCTTTAAACGAGCAATTGTTTTACATATATTTTCTGAATCTCGGAAATAGCTTCAACGATTTTCATGAAATTTTGTAAATGATAAATCGATCTAGCTAGGATTCATTTTTTGAATATGTAGTTTTATCCGTGTTTTCAGGCAATGAAAAACTGCTACAATAGACTTTTCTTGACATCTGTTGGCGAATAGCAACACTAAAATACTTCAATAGATGGCATTGTTAAGCAACACTAAACCAAGCTAAGCTCGGTCATCTGGGTACACACTAATGTTAAAGTTACCAAGGACGTTCCTAATTTCAAATCTATTTGCAAGTCGTAAGTGACGGTACTTTTGTTTTAAAGTGAAACTTTTATTGCCTTGTCTCAAACTTTTTGGTCTGTGTGTCGCATGTCGCGTGAAGGTCGGCTGCGGAGTGGGGGTAAAGCGAAAGGCGCTCGACAGAGCAGCCGAGGCCAATATGGCGGCGCCACGCCGATGGTTCGCAGCTGACCGTGTAGTATGTATACAGTCTATACAAATAGTCTATACTATAGACTATTACTCATTTGTGTCAGTGCTCCACGCTATTTGTTTGTTTTTATCAGTGTTTAATGTAAATGTTGCTATTTCTTTTGATAAACCGTTGTTTATCACACAGCTAGTCAGTCCGAAAAACTGATCAACGAGGATGATGCCATTTTAATACCCTAAATCGAATATTTATCCAAAATTTTTGAAGTGAAACTTCTTTAGAATCGTTAGTGATTTGAAACCGGATGCAACGACAGGTAAGATAATATAACCGCTAATTTCGACTTTCCACTTAACTTCTACGTAGCTCAATGGTCAGGACGTAGATACACGATACCTGATGCGCAGGTTCGCGTCTCGAAGTATTTTTTTTTAGTTTTATTTTTTTTTTAGTTTTATTTTTATACTGTTTTTAAATAATTTCAAATGCTCTTTTAAATATTTTCAAAGAATTTATCAACAAAAAATAAGAATTTCATTCTTTCATTCTGTCGATTTACCAACCGATTATACAGACAGTAAAAATGCTAAGTTGTATTCATAGATGGCGCGAGGAATAAGATAGAACATTCGTTTTATTGCTAGATAGATTTTTAAAAAGTGCTAAGTTGTATTCATAGATGGCGCTTCGATTTATTGCTTTAAGATTCGATTTATTGCTTTTTCATCTCATTATTTTGAAACCAAAATTTTGGAAAGTTTCACTTCTACCACGTGTGAATTGCACACATTTTCTTTTTTTTTAGTTAAATGTCTACAATACGAAAAAATGTTTCACTTATACCTACCGTGGTTTCATAAAACCACACAATCATTTTTTATTTGTTTATTTCAACTCTTTATTGAAAACCCTAAAGTATAACAATGGACGGACTTAATGCCTAATGACATTCTCTAGCAGTCAATCCATGGAGATATACAAATGTGTCTGGAATGGATGTCAATAATAGGCGCCACAGTATAAAATCCTTGTCCTGTCGGAAGTTAGACACTGTCTTATTTCTAAACTCACTAACAACCTTCTTTAAGCACAAAGCTCTTTTGAAGCAATGTGCTTTGCAGTAGAGTTAAAAGATATAGTGTGGTCCCGTGTGAAAAGAATCTTATACTATTAATAGTACTATCATTGTATTAGGTACTTGTATTATAAGATATTATAATCATATATAACTACATGTTTTTTGTATATCCAGTTGTTACTATTGGTGTACTAAAGTTAAAACAAGTTAATAGACAGAATATTTTTAAAACATAATTTATTTTGAATTTCGTTAATAAACAAAGGTTTGACGTATTTTACGTTTATAATACGCAGTTAATCTAGGCAAGAAGTCTATCCGATGTTATAACTCACGAGGGTCTGGCGCCCGCGACAATGGTAAATTTCTTATGAAAACGACATATATTTGTCACAAGAATCTAAATATAGGAACATTACATATACAATGTTACTTGCCACCTAAACTTCTACGCAGAGTTAATGAAAGAGGCTGAATTAATTATGCATTAATTCTTTATAATCCACTGTATTATTAGTACAGAATTCAAGTATAATGCAGGATAGAAGTAATAGTAAAACTAATAACTATATACCTAAGCTGTACTTAAAGTGTTTAAAATAAAATTTTAAAAGGAAGCTAAAGTTTGAGGCTAATTTTTTTTTATTTGAGTGTCTTTCGAAAACACTGAAGTAATATAATTACAATTTTTAACCGACTTCAAAAAAAGGAGGAGGCTCTCAATTCGACTTATTTTTTTTATGTTTGTTACCTCAGAACTTTGGACTGGGTGAACCGATTTGAATATT
This sequence comes from Thymelicus lineola, assembly GCA_963932265.1. NCBI lineage: Eukaryota > Metazoa > Arthropoda > Insecta > Lepidoptera > Hesperiidae > Thymelicus > Thymelicus lineola. Next base: position 8,751,577 of record OZ010682.1, on the reverse strand, counting down.
TTTTATTTTTATTGAAAGCTGGTGCTTGTCGTGTGGTCCCACATAAATTTGAACGAGATGTGACAATGGCATCCATGTCAAAATCATATAAGTCTTAAATTTGCATTAAGTATGTGCGCGATAAATGGACGAATAACTCAATATCGCGCCAACCGATTTCGATGATTCTTTTTTTAATTGAAAGCTGGCGCTTTTCGTGTAGTCCCACATAAATTTGAGCGAGGACTGACAATGGTATCCATATCAAAAGTACAATGTACTTCATTTGAAGTCGGTTATTTTTTTGTTGAAATGTTGATGTTTTTCTTCCTACAGCAACTAAAATTGCGCTCGCTCATTCGCTGCTCTTTCCAATTCTTGATTATGCCGACGTATGCTATCTGGACTTAACAGAGGAGCAACTGAATAAGCTTGAGAGACTTCAAAATCTTTGCATCCGGTTCATATTTAATCTTCGGAAATATGACCACGTCTCCGAATTTCGCACAAAGCTCAAGTGGCTCCCAATCCGCCTTCGCCGGGATACTCATATTCTTACTTCTCTTTTTTCTGTGCTATTCAATCCTATTGCACCTGATTACTTAAAGTCACTTTTTTTCTATCGACATCTTGCTAACGATCGTTTTCTACGACCTTCTACTAATCTAGCCCTAAGTTTTCCACAGTGTTCTACTACCTTCTTTGCCAAATCTTTTTCAGCTAGGGCTGTTCAACTTTGGAACTCATTGCCGCTGCCTATTCGCCGTGCTCAATCAATAAATACTTTTAAAAGCAAAGTTAAAGCGTACTTTCTTTCGTCATAAGCTTGACGACCACTTCGCTATAATTGCTATTATGTTACCTTCTTTCTAATTTTATAACATTCTGTATATTATTATTATATATATTCACTATATTATATTATATTATATAACATTCTGTATATTATTATTATTATATTATATTCTATATATTAACTTCATTCATTCACTAGCACTCGTACACCACTACTTTGTCTCTTTATTAAAGTGTCCTCTTCCCTAAGGTTGCCTGGAAGAAATCGCTTCCTAAGCGATAAGGCCGCCTGTTGTACCATTATATCTATTAATTGTATAAGACGTTACTGTATTTTGGTGTACAATAAAGAGTTGTTGTTGTTGTTGTTGTTGTTGTAGATTATACATATTTGTATTAAGTAACTAGCTGACCCGGCGAACTTCGTTTCACCTAAATATACTGTTTGGCCATTTTCTAAGTGGACTGCTAAATGAACTATTACAAAAACCTTCCGTGGGCTCTAAGGAATATACACAAAAAAAATTATCCGAATTGGTCGAGCCATTCTCGAGTTATGCGCTTAGCAACATTCATTTTTATTTATATAGATTTATTAGGTAGGTATATTATCATACATTACGTCTCGGAAAATCTATGTTGCGAGATGTGAAAAACTGAACACAGTTATAGTTTATTTATGAACTGTGAGACATATAATTATAAGTTAAAAGATTAAACATATGGTTTTTGAACATTGTGATTGGATTACGACAAAGAAATACGTTTTCCAAAAATAAATTAAAGTTTACTAGGGTAGTATAAAAATTTTATCAATTCTTATTATTCATATTACCTATACAAAAACATGGGTTGCAATACCTAATACGTAACTGACTTGACAAATGTATCACCTTTCTACGTTCTGAAGGGAAACTTATTTAATTACTAAATATTTATTTATTTGCTCTTTATTGTAAACCTATAAACTAGATCACAATGGGCGGACTTAATGCCTGATGGCATTCTCCACCAGTCAACCCTGAACGATAAGCTAAAAGTCTGTCGCTATAAAAAAATCCGTCCGTTAAATATCCGTCTTTAAAAAATATTATATGTTTACCTTGTCTATTTAAGTATAGAAATCACTTTAAAGTATTGACTGCTTTGTATTGTTTCGTATACAGAGAAATACAAAAGTAATTGCTATATAAATAAACAGATATGACATAAATAGATAAATTTCCCCTCAGAGTAGGCTCGTTAGAATAACGCATAATAATCGCTGGCATAATTTTTTACAATCAAACCCCATGGTTATAACATGGTTATTCCCCGAAAACGAAATAATTAAACTTATAATATAATACTATTACGTTGAAAAAATTAAATTAGTCAATATACTTGAATGATTTATATAAAGAATCTCCAGGTGGAAATATGAGAAGAGGTGGATAAGAAAAACAGGCCAGCTTTATGCGGTCTGTGGTTCCACATTAACTCTTTCGGTTGCGCGAAGCGAAGCTATTTATCTTGTTTAAACTCGCTTAGGAACACTTACTATTTCTATTCTGGAGAAATGGCTTTATTTAATGGATTCCTCTGCTGCTGAACGGAAATTCCTCTGTCCTATGGTTCGATTCGTGGGTGAATCATAACCGACAAAAGAGGGAAGAAGCCACCCGTGATCACCCTCGTCCATGGAGACCTACACCAAAGACGTCATCAATGCGTTTCGGGTCAAAACTGAAGTGTTTTATTTCCGGAACCCGGAAAATAATATAATATAACATATAACATTCAACGCACTACGGTCTGATTCTATGAGCAAGATTGTAGCTAAGCTTGAATACCGTCCATGTTTAAGTACCGTCGAGACTAAGATGACTAAACCAACCAACTACCGTAGAGACACCCAAAATTTCTTCGGCTATATCAATAAAACTATATTCAATCAGCATATTTAATACCTACAATAAAACATCATAGAAAATATTGGCTTTTATAACGGAATCAATTACGGAAAGTATTTTTTTTTACTTTGGCACTTCAAATATAAAGTATAATATATAAAATGAATGATTTATTAACGTCAAACATATAGTTCTTTGGCAGAGGAATAATATGATTTCCTTATTATTGGTTAAAGCAGAATAGGGCAGAACAAGACCGCAGTCTTATGTTGAACGCACATATATCCGCATCGTCCGCCCCGGACGCTCCGTATGCGGATACCCTCGCACATATGTCCGGATTCGCCATACGGATTTTTTAGTATTGCCAACAATTTTTGCAGTTTCTTCCAACCTCTAGTGAAAAACGGTGCGATGTCATTCGTTTATTCCCACTCGTCTTGGTTAGTAGTCCTGTTGACAATACTAGTAGGAAAAAATCCCACTAGTTCTGTGTCAATTTATTTCCGTGTATAGGTATACTATATTTTAGGTACGGTGTACTAAGATACAGGCCAAGGCTTAGCTTAGACACCAGATCTCCCACAGATTACTTAGCATTTACATTATCTTTTCCTTTTATTCATATTTTAAAATGTTACCTGAGTATAATTTGAGGATGAGATGAAATAAAGATTTTTGTATTGTATTGTATAGTTTGCTATCAATCGTTAAGTATTGGCCATTAAATGTATATTATTTCATAGTTTTCATAAACTTCATAATAATATATTCCTTTATTCAACTGACAGTTGTCAGACTCAGATTCTCAGATTGCAAAAGCAAAATATTAAGACTAATGTAGCTATGGAAAAAACTGTTATAATAGCGTGCGCATTGGAAGAGGAAGAAGAAAATGAAATTCGAAAAAAAGAAGATTCTGGGCTCATGACATCAATTTAAAAAGGCAGTTAGTTGAACGGCAAATACTATACGTGATTTCCCGGCTTTGTGGATGATGAACAATGAACCTAGATAATTGAAAACTTTAATTTGTAACTTTAGTTTGAGGGAAACTAAAACACATAATACTCATTATTTCTTTTTAGTTTTCGACTTTGTCTCATATTTCAATAACGTAGTTAGTTATCGCAGTTTGAGGAACACCATTTGGAATCTCGAATGTCCGAAAACAATTATATATAATCATAAACGAAGGCGACATCTCCTCACAGGATTCGTTTACTATGAAACGTTTCTCCTAATGCGTTGTCAAAAGCATCGTGGCATGGCAACACTATCGGTATTTCTGATACCTTCCGTATTTTCAGAAATGCGTGCGGACGGTGCGGATGACATATACCGACGCATCTGTCATCCGCATCGTCCGCATCGCATTTTTGAAAATGCGGAAGGTATCCAAAATGCGGATGACGTCATACGTAGGGCGTGTGCTGGTACTCAGTGTTGCCATGCCACGATGCTTTTGACAACGCATTAGGAGAAACGTTTCATAGTAAACGAATCCTGTGAGGAGATGTCGCCTTCGTTTATGATTATATATAATTGTTTTCGGACATTCGAGATTCCAAATGGTGTTCCTCAAACTGCGATAACTAACTACGTTATTGAAATATGAGACAAAGTCGAAAACTAAAAAGAAATAATGAGTATTATGTGTTTTAGTTTCCCTCAAATTAAAGTTACAAATTAAAGTTTTCAATTATCTAGGTTCATTGTTCATCATCCACAAAGCCGGGAAATCACGTATAGTATTTGCCGTTCAACTAACTGCCTTTTTAAATTGATGTCATGAGCCCAGAATCTTCTTTTTTTCGAATTTCATTTTCTTCTTCCTCTTCCAATGCGCACGCTATTATAACAGTTTTTTCCATAGCTACATTAGTCTTAATATTTTGCTTTTGCAATCTGAGAATCTGAGTCTGACAACTGTCAGTTGAATAAAGGAATATATTATTATGAAGTTTATGAAAACTATGAAATAATATACATTTAATGGCCAATACTTAACGATTGATAGCAAACTATACAATACAATACAAAAATCTTTATTTCATCTCATCCTCAAATTATACTCAGGTAACATTTTAAAATATGAATAAAAGGAAAAGATAATGTAAATGCTAAGTAATCTGTGGGAGATCTGGTGTCTAAGCTAAGCCTTGGCCTGTATCTTAGTACACCGTACCTAAAATATAGTATACCTATACACGGAAATAAATTGACACAGAACTAGTGGGATTTTTTCCTACTAGTATTGTCAACAGGACTACTAACCAAGACGAGTGGGAATAAACGAATGACATCGCACCGTTTTTCACTAGAGGTTGGCTTCAAGCTTTAAGCTGCGGACGATGCGGATATATGTGCGTTCAGCTTTAAGCAGCTTTAAGCTGAACGCACATATATCCGCATCGTCCGCCCCGAACGCTCCGTATGCGGATACCCTCGCACATATGTCCGGATTCGCCGTACGGATTTTTTAGTATTGCCAACAATTTTAGCAGTTTTTTCCAACCTCTAGTGAAAAAGCGGTGCGATGTCATTCGTTTATTCCCACTCGCCTTGGTGAGTAGTCCTGTTGACAATACTAGCAGGAAAAAATCCTACTAGTTCTGTGTCAATTTATTTCCGTGTATAGGTATAGTTTAGGTATGGTGTACTAAGATACAGGCCAAGGCTTAGTTTAGACACCAGATCTCCCACAGATTACTTAGCACTTACATGTCTTTTCCTTTTATTCATATTTTAAAATGTTACCTGAATGTAATTTGAGGATGAGATGAAATAAAGATTTTTGTATTGTATTGTATAGTTTGCTATCAATCGTCAAGTATTGGCCATTAAATGTATATTATTTCATAGTTTTCATAAACTTCATAATAATATATTCCTTTATTCAACTGACAGTTGTCAGACTCAGATTCTCAGATTGCAAAAGCAAAATATTAAGACTGATGCAGCTATGGAAAGAACTGTTATAAATTATAATAGCGTGCGCATTGGAAGAGGAAGAAGAAAATGAAATTCGAAAAAAAGAAGATTCTGGGCTCATGACATCAATTTGAAAAGGCAGTTAGTTTAACGGCAAATACTATACGTTATTTCCCGGCTTTGTGGATGATGATCAATGAACCTAGATAATTGAAAACTTTAATTTGTAACTTTAGTTTGAGGGAAATTAAAATACATAATACTCATTATTTCTTTTTAGTTTTCCACTTTGTCTCATATTTCAATAACGTAGTTAGTTATCGCAGTTTGAGGAACACCATTCGCAATCTCGAATGTCCGAAAACAATTATAATATATAGGCATAAAGGAAGGCGACATCTCCTCACAGGATTCGTTTACTATGAAACGTTTCTCCTAATGCGTTGTCAAAAGCATCGTGGCATGGCAACACTATCGGTATTTCGGATACCTTCCGTATTTTCAGAAATGCGTGCGGACGGTGCGGATGACATATACCGACGCATCTGTCATCCGCATCGTCCGCATCGCATTTTTGAAAATGCGGAAGGTATCCAAAATGCGGATGACGTCATACGTAGGGCGTGTGCTGGTACTCAGTGTTGTCATGCCACGATGCTTTTGACAACGCATTAGGAGAAACGTTTCTTTAAAGGAATCCTGTGAGGAGATCTCGCCTTCGTGTTTATACCTATACATCATTGTTTTCGGACATTCGAGATTCCGAATGGTGTTCCTCAAACTGCGATAACTAACTACGTTATTGAAATATGAGACAAAGTCGAAAACTAATAAAAATAATAAGTATCGGGTGTGTGTGTGTGTGTGGAAATTAAATTTCCCTCAAATTCAAGTTACAAATTAAAGTTTTCAATTATCTAGGTTTATTGACCATCATCCACCAAGCCGGGAAATAACGTATAGAATTTGCCGTTCAACTAACTGCCTTTTCAAATTGATATTATGAACCTAAAATCTTCTTTTTTTTCGAATTTGACTTTCTTCGGCCAATATGCAGGCTACTACAACAATTGTTCCATAGCTGAATCAATCTTAACCGTCTTCACCGTTTTTCACTAGAGGTTGGAAGAAACTGCAAAAAATGTTGGCAATACTTAAAAATCCGTATGGCGAATCCGGACATATGTGCGAGGGTATCCGCATACGGAGCGTCCGGGGCGGACGATGCGGATATATGTGCGTTCAACATGTAACACCAGTTAACACCTCGTGGTATCATGACGTAATCCCTCATTTACCGATTCATCAGACAGATGTTTTCAAAGCATTAAAAGTATTTTATGATTTGTTTGTACCTATACCTATTTAAGTATAATTTACTTATGAAGATATCACTAGTACCATATTGAATAAATTGTTTATCATTGTCCCTATTTATTCACAAAGCTAAAAAATTATATCATTATTTAATTCAAATATCATAAAATCTCAATTTCATTAAATCAAGTACCGGTTTCGTTACAAAATCATATCTGAAAGTACCAAATAATGTGTAGATTTTTGTTACATTTCTAAGCCCATCCCAGTAAGGATAGCAATGTTTCATGCACAGATTTATATTCGCACTCGAGTGATTTATGTTTTTGATCTCGTCTGAATGGATTCTGGACTATTTTATGAGTCACTAAATAATACATCTAGTCGGTATTGTGTCACCTGGTGAATCAATTTAATATCAAGGAAGATTACCATACAGTTAGCTTCGACCCAAAAGCCATGGTTCTGGGTAGGCTTTCTACGTAATCGAAGAAGCAGAAGCATATTTTTCCACGATGTAACATCGCATACTTCTAATAGATTTACCAAACCAACTGTGAGTTCTTTACAACTAAGGTTTTTAGCATTTTAAAAACCATTTTCAAGTGTTTACAACTAGCTTAGTGTTCCCTGTGAAGTACAAACGTTCTTAAGAAAATATTTTTTTAAGTTAGACGTCACCTATCCATCTGTCTATCTTGATTGATATGATCGATCCATACAGACACATAGACCGTCAAGCTATAAGCGTTTTACAACCCACTTATAAACCTATTAAATACACCGTGGTAAGAGCACTTTGGTTACAAACTTCATGAAGAAAATTACTTATAAAACATGAAAAATTAATATCAGTTAAGGACTGGAAGCGGCTGGTTTCAACATAGATGGTACATTTTACCGCCACATCAGATAGTAGGGTCGTTATCGTTTCGCATAAAGCGAATACCTAATGTAGTGTACCAAAATGAGCCATTAGGAGCCCCGCTGGTATTAAATCTATGTGTGGCTTAGTATGTACGTGAAACTAACGGTAACACATCTATGTATACACGTATACTTAGCGAATTCTTTATATATTAGTGTGAAAAGATAACAACAATATAACTATGAATGATTTGTATGCTACGCAATGTATCCAACATTATTTCTATCGTACACGTGCTATGTCACAGACAAATGTAGATAGTAAATATATGTTTGTGAGCTATGTACATAAGTATGAATAACAAACTACAATTAACTGACAAACGCATTAACGCAAACGCAAACATTAACGCAGAAAACGTGGTACTTTAATCGGTCAAGTACCACGCCACTTTTTAGCCGTTTGGGCCTATAACGAAGTCTGGATGGATAATGATACAACATTTCATCATTACCTAATGCAGTGAGTAGTTACTCAATTAACAAGCCATGATAAAATGTAAATATGGCAATCCATCAAAAAAATTATGCTGAAAACATATCGTATCATCAATTACTATAACGAAAATCCTTTTGTTAATTATAAAAAATACAAAAGTATACACTCAAGGTAATTTGCGTGTGAAATTTATACAGAACGACAATATCTCGGGGGAAGCATCAAGATGAATGAATTAATTAACGCTAATAAGCCGCATAATTAATGTGTAATAATTTTTACGCGTATATTTTAAATACCCAAGGATTGTGAGTTTGAGAGTGTCTTTTATTTATTATAAAAACAGTTGAATGAAATAACATCAAACCAAAGTATAACGCTATGGCGTGTAACGGTCCTAAGGGTGCTTTTCCACCAGAGATAGCACATCTCTGCATCATGCAGCTATGCTGCGAAGATTTGAAATCCAATAAATATGATTGGTTCAATAAATTGATTGATTTCCACCAATGAATATGATTGGTGGATATCAAACGCATCCATAGCAACGTAACATAGCACATCTCTGGTGGAAAAGCACCCTAAGCCTTTTAGTTGAGTTATAGAAACGCGGTCACACCAAATAGTCACACCAGTGTGACTAACAGATTTTTTTTTCTTTTGGCCGAAATAAGCTTAAGACTAGGATTACAGTACACTACACAAGTCCAACGCTAACAATAACATAAATCTTTATGATTAATGGTAACCTCAGAGATTCCCAGCAAGGATAGTATGCAATTATGCATATCATAGCCCAACGTTAGGTTTCCCCGTATTGTGACTGCTATAGACAATGTTCTAAAACGAGAACACAAAGCACCCAGAACCGAGAACAGAAAATTAAACTCATGATTCGAATTTCTGTCTACGTTGGAATCGACACCAGGAAGCTTCCAACCAATTCAGCATGGTAATAATTTTATCCTATGTATACGTATGTATGTTTATACGTATGTACAAGCTGTTTGCTATGGTACTATTATAAAAATAAACCTAAAACAGTAGTTTTAGCTGTATCGTATAATTAAATTCCATTTCGTGCCGCTTATCGCTAAAAATAACCCACTTGTAACTCCAGCTAAAAATCGTAAATCATATCAAGCACGGAACAAAATTGAACCCTTTAATAGTGTAAGTACCTAATTCCCAAACTCTAATTGGTATTGAAAATTCTAATTCAGCTATTTTAATAAGACCCTGATTATTGATAATCCTTTTACCAGATTATAATCCGATTCATCCCTTTAGTCTCATCGACGCTGTTTCGCGTGATTAATATCTATTACATCCAAGACCTTTGAACTGCTGCTTGACTGAAATCAGATTATAAGCTGCTTTTTGACGAGGGTAAATTTCAAGAAAGATAAATTTGATTCAATATTTTTTTACCTTCCGTGCTAATGTATTTGATATTTAGCATCTTGGACTTCATGAGTAAATGAAATAAAACAACTTTGAACGAATCTAATAATTATAATATGATCTGAACCTTTATCTTAACTATGATTATTCTCGACACATTTTTATCTTTACAAATCTGTTGTAACGAAACATGATTCACATATGGTTGAGTTCACATATGGATTTCAGATGAAACTAATTATATTTCAATACTAAACAGGTCGTATTTAATGTAGTAATTACGTACGGTGTGTCACTGCACTATTTGTACCGCAACCAGCCATTGAAACGGATTCATTGTAGGCATATCAATTCGTCATCATTATTAGACGAGTGACGTTTTAGCAGATAAATCGATCGCGGATTAATCAATGCTTAACGTAATTACATGTCACATCTATCCATCCATTTAATCTTAATAGCCATCTAGCCCATCTTAGCGCGATAAAACATGTGAAATGAATTAGTGGTATCACATATGATACGAGTATATAAATAAGGATATAGAAGACACAAATTCTTTGGGCTAATCTTTAGAGTCTTTTTATATTTAATTAATTAATTGCCTGGTATTAACCTGTTTAGACTGAGGGTTATCAACAATATACGCATCACCGCCACGTTGTAATTAAATGGAAGAATCGGTGAGACATTTGAAAGTTAATATTAATTTGTGGATGATTACCAGTCAATTGAAAATCCTTGACAATCCACTATCCCAAAAGCATCATTGAAATTATAATGGGACGACAATCTCATCGTCCCACAGTACAGTACTTGTACAATTACCGTAAAGTGTACCCAAAGGCCAAAGGAGGGGAAATTAGCGAAATACTAAGACGCTACGAGGCTTTCAAACACCCTAACTTTGTAACATAAAGAAAACGATAGCGCGATGAAGACATAATCAGCCGTTTGAAAGTGAAATTCTAAATAGCCGGCAAACGAGAAGCCAGACCATTTGATAAGTACCTAGTTATCACCACCTATGCAGGTAAATGTACCTGCAATATTATAAATGTATAATATTATACTTTTGGCATGAAAATTCTTGATGCATTACCGACCCAGAAGAAATCGGGGTATCCAGTCGTTCATTAGTTCTCGGATACCAGAAATAAATATAAAATCACATTGTGCTTGATTCTACAAGGAGGCTTGTTTCTACTCTGGCATGTGAAATTTTATCATGCAATTAATGATTAAACTGGACTTCAGTGGTCTGTATCAGTCCGAAACTGATCTACTATTAAGGATGGATGATGTCTCAAGAACTTCTTCTCCCTCAATAATAAGGCTCCACTCTCCAGTTAGTGCTGCTGTTGTAATAACATAATATAATAATTAGCACATTTAAAACAAAGGACGTTGACGCAGTTCAATATCTTCAAAACAAATGAAAAGCATCCAATGTTTAATTCAATTCAAGAAAGGGAAATTTGACAAACATTATTACGGAGTTTCCATACATTTATCAGACTCGTGCGGTGTTCCTCAAAACGCAAAGTTAGTATACCTGCCAACTTTACGTACCGGTAACACGCGTGCCATTGTGGATCTCAGCAGTAGAAAGTTAGTTTTGCATTCAGCGCCCGGCACGTTATCGGATCGGGATGCGCGGGCCGCGGAAGCTGCGCTCGTAATCTCTAATCGCACATTGTCGAGCTACCGCAAAATATTCATAGGACTACATATTCTTATTACGTGAAGACGAGGTTCGACGTCACGTTGGCGCATAATATGCTGAAATGTGTTCCGAGGTAACAGCCCGGGCTTATGGGGCTCTTGCGGTACCGCAGATAAGGCACGGCTGGGCTTTGTGAAGGTAAGACGGCCAGGGTAACGCGCGGCCGCAGTCTATTCGCACCTTACATAAACAATGTTTACGAGGGCCCGCACGGCAGCGCTGCTCGACTCAAGGACGCAATTAGTTTACTCGCTCGCTTGTTTTTCCGGTAACGCTTAGTTTGTGTTTTAGTTTTTGCCATACAATTTGGGGTTCTGCGTGTCGCAGTGAAGTAAAATAAAACCGTGTGTACTACGTACCTGATCCTTTGTGACATTCTACATCATAAATATACCGGACAACCTGTTTTTATAAATATTTGAAAGTCTTGATTTGTAGATGAGAACTTGCTTAAAGATCTTTCATTGCTCAACGTCTGCTAATTGTAGTCAATTAGCAACCAAGATCTATAGCATAATGCTCCCTTTGAAACATAAACATTCCACCATTCCATTTTGGCACCAGCGGTCATCCATCTTACTTGGTTGACAGCTTCCAGGATTACTACAAAACCATAAAACATTTTCGTAAATTGGAATGTCACAAGTGACAAATTTATGACAAATACTTCAATTGACGATTTCGAATTTCGTCAACGCAAAAATTACGCATGATGCGTACCGTACTGACCTGTTGCAAAAAAAAAAGTTTACTTTACATGGTCGTAGCGCACATATCAACTCGGAAAGGGATCGGCACCGGATCGCCTCGCCGTCAACCTAACGTAAGCTCGGCTACGGCTAGGCGACGCCGCGCTTACGGCTAGGCGACGCCGCGCTTACGGCTCGCCGGCCGCTGGTTGACGGAATGAATGACAGCAGTTCTCCGACGCAGCGGTAGCCGCGGCGCGGGGCGTGCACGAGGAAACGGAAAGTCGACGGATAGCGTACGGTGAGACGTAAGCGCGGGTACGGCAAGTCGTCCACGCACCGTACCGCGGTTCGTGAGCTTGTCTCGAGGCGAGGCGATTACGTTACGGATCCGATAAGTGTGCTTTACAGTAGGGAGTTTCATACAAAGAATACTGACATGCAAGAGTTGATACGTTTACGTTCCGTTTACGAGTTGATATGTGTGCTATGACCAACATTCGTGCCATTCGAACAAAATAATTTCAAGTGTATTCGCGATGTGCGATTCATTTTACCCGCAGAGTAACTAAGTGGAACGGTGGAGGAAGAAGCAAGTTTTAATAATGCGGGGCGGTTGGCAAGCCTGGTGCCGCTTCCTTCCATTCATCTCTCCCCTTTTCCGTTTGCCGCAATTAAAACGGCGGCTTGTTCCGCCACTTAAAAAACTTCCAAAGTACCGCGCTGACAATTTAAAACAGTGCTCGTGTATTGAGTATTAAAGTGAAGTTACTTTGACATAATTAAATGTGAAATGCACATTTTCTGTGTTAATGAAGAACCTGTAAATGCACTATGTATTTACGATGGTAAACCAACATAAACATTTTCATCGCTTAAGATTCTCTTAACTAAAACTTCATAAACAAATCGGGAGAGGTATGTGTGCGATATCTTTAAAACTATGTGATGAACTCGAAGTTGTTTTGTGACCATTGCAGCAAATAAACACAAAATTATTTCACTCATTCACAAAACTCAAAAAAGCTATAAACTAAATAGGGAAACATGAAATTTTCGGAATGCCTAATAAGTTACAATGTTTTTGGGTACAAATATCTCAAATGATTATAAATTGTAAGAACTAAGTTCGTGATAAAAAGAACGATAATGTTTCCTTAGTAAAAAAAAAGCTAATAAAATATAACTTTTAATAATAATGTTCCCAGTCAACACTTTCATCATCCCGCATCATTTCAGTGTGACATACAATATCCAGCTTGAACCAATCACGCTTAAATGGCCTTTGAATTTCTGAATGATTCTGAATTCGCGTATGCCCCTGCATCATCGACAGCTAAGTTAGTGAGTGGTTCGTGATTAATGGGTTCACGTTCTCTCGACGCCATGTTTTTGTGATGCAAATAACTCGGAACAAGGATCGAGTTGCCGACACTGCCGCTGTTTCAATTGCTCCGCGGAATAGTAATGACCTGTCAATTTAACAATGGCGAAGACATTGGTTATTTTTTGGGAGATTTTTTCACCAGACTGCCAGGAAGGGTTATGTTTTTCGCTCATAACTTGTATGTATGTATGTATGAATGTTTGTATCTATGCATGTAATATTCTTTATTACCTCGTATCTTACAAACCGCTGAAAGGATTTATATATTTAAGATATCGTTAGATTCGTATTGATAACCCAAGTGCTCTTAAATAAGTGAAATTAAAAAAATATGGTGGCTGTGAGACTCCATTACCAAAAATAAAAATAAATCCAAAAATCAATAAATTTTTTTTTTATTTTTTTATTTATACTAGTTTATTATTAGTTTGTGCCAAAACCACAACTCTAAATTTTGCCTCAGGTAAATTGCTTTGAAACGTTTTAGTCTGTAACGGTTCAATCAATTTCATCAATACCAATTTGATAAGTGTCACTCGTTTACAGTTCCGTTTTCTAATGCTGTTTACACCTTGTGTGTTTTATGAAATGATCTTCTATTTTCTTGATCTTTGAAATGATCTTATATTCTATTGAACGCAGCAACTTTTAGAAACTGTTCTTTATCTGGCTTACTGCGTTCTACTTCTTGGAGTAAACATTACCTTGACATTTCAGTCTTGACGTTTGAATAATTAATTTATAATTCCTTAAGAATAATAAAATCCTGACTTAAATGTAACAATACTTTATCATAGACTAAAATAAGACATCAAAATTGCAATACACTCGCACTATCTGAAATAAAAATATTGTAAAATTAAAAAGTACGTTCAAAAGGTATGTAAGTACGTTCAAAACGTACGTAAACGTACGTTTTTTTTTATGTTTCATGTCACGCAATATTATAGTAAGGTTACATTCTGTTTCTTTTTCTGTTACTTTTTCTTTCTCCGTTTTAACCTTGTAACCCATGTACCATGTAATTTTCATGACGAAATAAATGTTTCTTTCTTTCTTTCTTTCTTCTTTCAAAAGGTATGTAAGTACGTTCTAAAGGTGTATTAAGCTGTAATGGTACATTTTCTTTATTTAACTATATTATAATAAATATGATTCGGATAATCCGTTTTGGGGTCCTAAAACCCTCGAAAGATTTGTCCAGCAAAACGTCAATCATACCCGGAGATGTTGAGGCTGAAACACACTGAACGTTAGAGTTATAAGGGTCTAATTCTCTCAGGCGTAATATTATATTCAGAATAGCAAATGAACAAAATAACGTTAAAAACAAAATTAAGTTTAAATAATTGAATAATTATTTTTTTATGTAGTTAACGGTATTATTTATTTATGACCTTAAACTTACGTCATAGTTCAATATGTACGGTACCGGGTTTGATTTCAGGCTTATTACGTGATGGATAAAAGTACTTGAGCGTTAGTTGTTTGTTATCATGTCGCAACGTTGCATCTAAGGATAATAAGCGTGTGTAAGCATCTATCGCGTTTTCTGTTACCAGACACACAGTAAAGTTCTTCAAAAAGGTATTTATTACGATCCTACATAAGAAGTCAGGAATTTCTTCCTTGCTACTAGTTACCGTTACCTTCTAGGTACCAGAACAGACACTCAAAGCCTATTAACTAATCTCATGATTGTGACCTCGTTAACTTACTGCTTAAAAGTAAGTAAGCTTGCTTTAGTCGTTTGTCGTGTTTAGCTGGTTACTGTTGGTCCTAGCTGGCCATACGGACAGGTGCGCGAGCCTGAAGAGGCTCAGACAAGAAGGCATACATATTTGCGAGGTGGGAGTGATACCTTCCACGCCTCGAGAAGTAGGGGCATGCGAGGTTCTTAGGGCACCCCCTGTGGGGTTCGGACCTCGGCTTAGGACGTCATCTGTTGGAGGATATCGGGGCAGGATAGCGGCTCACATGGGAATGCCTTGTGGTGGCCGTATAGAAAATGGGACCTCGTCGCCGCCGGCGGCGGCCTTGTGCGTGTACTGTGTCTGTGTGGTGTATTTGAGAGTGAGGGTCTTGTTCCAAGGGACCGTTTGCGGTTGTGAACTCGTTATCGGGGTCTTCTAGCACATTTTATGGAATGCCTGAACCAGGACAAAGCATTTTTGTTAGACACATAAGTGACCTTTTGAACAACCATGGCATTGGGATGAGCTTCAGCGGGTTGAAGTAGTTCGTGGAGAGCCACTTAATGTAATGAGCTATACTAGAAAGCTCAAGATCGCGATGGAGATCTACATTTCGAACGAACTACGATACGAAGAAGCAATTTTGAATCCATTGCATCGAGATGGTTTGTCTCTGTGCAAAGACCACTCTGGCGTAGGTTATAACGGGACGAATCTGGGAGCTTGAAAGTTAGTTCTTTCTTTCTATTCTTTTCTTTCTTGGCCCCCAACGCGCGTTAATGATATACAGACAGACAGACAGAGACAGTTACCATACCGGTTGCTAGTTTACTCATTTGTCGGCAATTTTACATAAAAAAACGAAAAAAATATCGGAACGATTAGAATGTCGAAGCCAATTTTGCGGAATAAATACAAATAGGACTTTCTTTCACTTAAAGTTCACTGAAATGACAAATAATAAATCTACTTATAAAAATATAAGTAATCGTTTTTATAAATTAAGGTAAAAATATAAGTAATTGTTTTTGTAAAAGCAATAAATGAAAAAAACAATTAAATTCTTTTATAATATTCGATGACGTCAACTTATCAAAATCAGGGATTAGTCAGTAAATTAGTGCATACAACCAGCATAAAACAGAATTAATATGCATTGTGTTATGCTAGCTCAACTCAATAAGCGCGTCATAAATTACGGAAAGCTATAATTATTTCAAATTATCCGACCACGCTCTGAATATTTTAATATGTGTGTGTTGTGTGATATGTAATGTGTGATTTAATTCCTCTTTCGATAAACTTTTACATCCTATCCTAATAATTTCCTAATAACCTACTTCCTACTAATACCTATTATAAATTTGAAAATTTGAATGTTTGGTGGTCAGAGAGATGATGAATTTAGGGAACATGTTTTAGGCACGTTGAAATCATATAAAAACCATAATTGGCTGTTTGAATGGGGGGGAGATAGAAATTAAGTAGATGTTTCTTGTACTGCTAAACGGATTTATATATCCTTCATTATAGGGTACTTTTTATTGTATATCGGGGATAGACCTGTTCCCTCAAGATAAGTGGTATAATTAAATTATGGAAATGTATTTTACAGGTCTATATTTGCTACTAGCATAGAATTTTGTATCATTTTTTATTAATCACACTCTTCAATTCATTAATGACCCAATTCTGAAGCCCACGCAGACGAAGTCGCCTGTAGAAGCTAGTTCTAATTAATGTTATTATTGTGTGGGTAGTCTCAATATTGCTGTAACATCTCCGGAGTGTTCACATAGAGAAAATATAAAAAAAATATCAGAATTTTCAAAAATATATATATTTCCTTATACATTACTTATATCGGTATATTCTTACCATAAGAACACAAAAAACTTAAGACATTATAGTCTTAGATACCGATGTGTGGACATCGATTAACAAGTAGAAAGAGGAATGTAAATCTTTTTTATTAGCCTAGTTGGATATTGTTGTAGGCGTGTTTGAATTTAGAAAGGTATTTTTTCAGATGACACAAAACTATATTACATATTGTAAAGCTGTTAACACATCCAGAATAATGATAAAGATAAAGATAGTGTCTCAATTTTATATAGATATCAGCGAATATAAGATATAACAATAACCCCTAAGCTTACGTATATTTTGAACTAAGCTTAATTCATCAAGATGTAATTTAATGTGAAACTAAATCACGTTTTAACAATTAATCATATTTAAGTAACAATAGAGAATAATTATGAACCAAATTGACTAACCGAGTGAGGCACATGAATAATTGAATATCAAGAATGTTGGATTTCCACTAACATATTCCCCACTGTTTGAATTAATAATTAATTGCGATGCCAAAATAGCCTTACAGGTCTAAGATAATTGTCAACATTATTTAGGATTTACGTTACAGAGATTATTTTATACAAGATCGCGTGATATTGTCTGTCAAATAACTTATTTTTTTTAACTGTGTAATATTGTGGCATAGAGTTACTTGTGTAATTTATTTTACAGAAAGTATTTTTGGGAAGATTCTGGTAACGGTTACGAAAGTTCTTTAAAAAATATATTTAACAAATTATTATTAACACGGTATGAAATGGGTGCTAAATGGGTGTATGATGGAACGATAAATCGTGAAGTCCTCATATGTAGTCCTTTGGTCACAAATGCTGTGGATCATATAGGGAAGTTTCATGAAATGATCAATAAAAGTGAGCAAACCTTACATTTACGTCAACCAAAAATTACACTAAATAAAATTCTGAAAGATGTATAAATGAATAAGTATTAAAATTTTTGGTGTTTTGAGTTAATTTTGGTATACGAATTGCAAATCGAGCAGAAGATTGTGTTTACTCAAAGCAAATCTTCCCTAACGAACTGTTTGCTCCTGTCAAACTTGAGTTATTTCAGAATATTTCCGTTAGTCCATTTTAGTAAACAGGGCTCGGATTCCCTAAAATATACATTGTTTTCAGTGTAAAATGTAATAACACATCATGAATGCAAAAAGTACAAAAAAATTGCCGCATAAATTTTATTACCTTATTTAGGTTAATTTAAAAAAAATTAAATCAATAATAGACATCACAGATATTTTACTATATATGTTTGTGATAGTCATATTTTATTACATTGTCAGACTGATGAATAATTTTTATTTATGTATCTAAGATTTCTATATTTTATAGAAAAATACAGAAAGCTTGGTCTATCAAAATAAATATATTATATAATCTTAAATTAAAGTTTCAGAAACCCCCAGCAGTTTTATTTACTCTAAACATAGCCAAGAACATTCTCTTTCAACCAAAAAAAACTAGATTAAAATCGGTTTAACCGTTTGGGAGCTACGATGCCACATACGGACATACAGATACACAGAAACGTCAAACTTATAACACCTCCCTTTTTTCGTCAGGGGTTAAAAATGTATTTTATTATTTAATATAATCTTTTAACTTATTGCAAATAAAATAGTTTTATATATTAATTTTTTTTTCAGGGAAGGTGTCCTTTCAGGTAAAGTGGGAATGTTTTTTTTCTCTTCTACTCTATAATGAAAGACATCGTTGAAAATATTATGGGTCTGCAAAGACCATTTTTCGAATCAGGGGCCCGTTTGCGAAATATTCGGCTTTTGGTTAGAGTCAAGTATACCTCAAGACAAATGGTAGATGTTGGACACGTGAAAAAAATTATGGCAGAAGCATAACTTAGAAAAACTGTGAACGGTTAGCTACGGTAGCTTAAGTAATAAACGAGTAATAGTTGAACAACGAACGTGAATTATCCGCCAAACTATTTTCCAGCGATATTTGATGCGCTAATTTAAGCTAGTAATAATTAACTACGTAATAAAACTGAACATTAAACTAACTATCTCTATTTTCTTCCCACCGCACTTGTATTTCAGAACTGCTTCGGGCAAGTGCTATGAATAAGACAAGCACTTTACAATTCACATAAGCAGTTTCATAAGTTTATTAATGTAATGCAGCTTGGAGCGGTATTTTGTGCAGGGAACATAATATTTACGCACATATTCGTAGAGTGCTGATAAGTAGTCTAAAAATATCCTTCGAAATAATGACAACTCAAAACGATTCCACGGTTTCGATATCCCATTATGATATCGGTAATTCATCGATAACATTATTTAGTCGAAGGTTTAAACCTCAGAATCCAAATACTTTGAATATATTAACAAAATACTGAAAAAAATTATACCATACTGTGAAAAATAACAATTGCAGTCCTTGGACTATGAAATATAACATATTAAACAGTATCTAAGGATTATATTTACGTATCAGAGTTAATTATAGATTCGTGTCAAAAAAAATCTGCATGTTCATAATTATCCTGAAATATGCACAAATGTATAACGAAATATGCACAAAAGAGAACGTAATATTTAAATAGATTTACTTCTTTTCTTTACTTTTGACCTAACTTGAATCTTTTGCCATATCCAGAAAATATATTTTGGCAAGTAGGGTACAACGTCTGAATCATTTTTAGTTCCAACACAATTCCCCTACGAATGTTATAATTATTCCGGTGCGAGAAACCCTTACACTTGACGGCCATTTTTATTTTTGTTTGCATGTTTAAATTGGAGTATTCCACAAATGTGGCCCATTTTAAAATTCCTTCCTTTTATTTTTCATCACATTACATTCATCGTGCAAAATTGTTTTATTACAACTTTTTACAGAATGTGGAGTTTTAACATGCCCCTGTTTTGTTGCATTTCATGAATTTGTGGATAAAAACTTCTCTGTGTTGAATGTAACAAGTTATTAGTCGTAAAATTTGGTGCATGTTTGTCGTTCTGAAACTTGTTTTTATAAGTTGAGTCATTTGTATAAGTATGCCACAATATGAAAGTATTTTGTGATAAAAAAAGTCATAAATGATTATAAATATACCAATAATAATTTGAGGTATTAAAAACAGCTGGGATATTTTTTATTTCGACCATATTTTGTAAAATGTGTTTGAAATGTAAGTAAAAATTGTTTAATTGGACGTACAATGCTTATTAAATTAACCTTTTAAGAACAAAAGAAGCATAGAAATAAAACAATTTACATTTAAAATAATTATGTTGACTTAAATAGATTGTTTTTTTAGAATGGACAATTTTTATTGGCCTTAGCAGCTCCTTTACAGCTTCACGCTGGACAAATTATGTAATTTGCATGATTTTAAGCATGATTTAAAACAAAAGTATGGTAGTCGACAACCCAGCACAGCTATAAAATAGCCTTATCAAAGCTATCAAACTATTATTAACATACAGCGCATAAAATTATTTTATACAATATACCTATAACAATATGTAATATTTTAACAAGGAATACATGTCTGTATCTGGAATACACTTGGATAACGGTCGTGTACCAGCAGGGACTGTATATTTTACCCATGTTTCGACCGAGCTACACGGACGGCTCATGTTACTCTTGTATAATCCCAAAATTGTTATTTTAGGTTCGTGAGATTGGCAAGGTTTTAAGTGACTGTGAATTGTGAAACACTCAAAGTTTCATAGAAAAGCTTTTCGTTACTCATTATTTCATTCTCAATATTTAACAGAGATCATTTGTTATAGTACTCAATGTGTCAATCGTTATGTTCGATATTGAAATGAATTTTAAATTTGGAAAATTTATTTTATTTAACAATTAAATTAAATTATTTGTTTACAAACTTGCCACTAATTTTTAAACGACGTTATTATTAAACTATGAACAGTATTTATTTTACAAATTTATGTTCCACTAATATTGATGGCCGTACGATCTCAAAAAGTTCTTCCAAAATACATTATAATCATAGGATAAACTAAAACTTTACCACAGTACCTACTCTGTGGAAATACATGCAACAGTGCTGAGACATGATCATGAATACGTTTTAAGCCAATTTCCTGGTTACAATACTTCCAGTAAATGATAATCGTCTAAAACAATGGTGTTATCAAACATATAATATTATTTCAACCGTACATAAATCAGAAAACAATTGGACTTTTTATACACAAATGTGTTATTTTTGATTATGGTTTCAATTCATTGTTAACGGTCTCGGAACAAAGAGACGTTTGATTTTAATTAAGAGATATTGAAAGTGAACCTATTGTGATTTTCAGCAAGTTGATTAGGTTTTTGTGAACAATGCGTAAAGAGACAATTAGCAAATTAAATTGTGAGTTTACTCAAATTTGTCAATCTCGGACAATACAGACACCTCTTTTATCTTTTTTGTAATGTGTAAATAAAGACAAATAGTATCTACTATGTCTTATTGTTACAATTTATACCAACATATAAAATTGAATTATATGACCACTGAGGGACACAAGTCGTTTTCTCTTCGTTATACCTAAAGGTATCGTAGACCGTAGTATAGTGCGGGTAGTATAATTTTACACACACATGTGAATTGAGTACAGAAAGATAAAATTGGAAAGGAATGTTTATTGAAAAGAAAAAATGCATAATAATATAACCTATAAAAGTTACCAGTGGTATCAGTAGTTAAGACATGTAGGGGAAGGGGGGGCATAACGGGGACGTTAAGGGAAATAGCCAATAACAGAATAAACAAAATATATTAAGTAATTATTATAATCATAACACTTTGGTTACATATTAGGGTTATCATTTGGCACAGAATTTGGCGAAGTAACTAATCAAATAATGCTTAAATTTTAATTTTACGAAACCCTTATGAATACCCCGTTGTGCCCCGTGGTAGGGGCAGTATGGGGTACATGGTTATTTTATTCACAATAAGTGCAGATGTGAATTTCTTCTGGGTTCTCGTCGTCAACACGAGCACTGAGCTGTATGACGCCATCGTCTGCATAGCTGGCAGGCCACTCAACCCTCCACAGACTTTAAATATGTATATTTCTCATCAAGGCAATACAGGCATAAAGTATCCTCGTCTAAGTTTTGTATAATGTATGTATTGCCTCTCGAACTTTTCTTTTTGTACATTCGTACCATATGTAATACCTAAAACAAAATTAAAATTCCAATATCAAATATTCACATCATTCCTTTAGGCTACCTTACATAATGGGGTACCCCGTCATGCCCCATAGCCATGACCCCGTTATGCCCCTACTGGTAACATTATGTGAAATAATTGACAAAAAAAAACAAATCTACAGTTAGAGTGATTTTGTTTAAAACATATCAATAAATAATATCTCTACAAAAACACAACAAATAAACAATAATAGTAATGAAAACACTTACCTTTTTACATGTGTTTCCGTATTCACTCAAAATTAGATGAAATCACATCAAAAAATATTTATTTTCGTAAAAACCAAACGACTGCAGACTAGTCGCCGATCACTGTCGGATTAAATACTGATACAAAATGGTCATTTATTAGTGAAAACAACAAACGTCTAGTGTGCATCGTTACTTGTTTTTTTGGGTTACCCCGTTGTGCCCCGCGACCCCGTTATGCCCCCCCTTCCCTTAATATAAAAATACACCGCATATTTCTTCTGTGGACTTGCAACTGGAAAATGGTACCTAAAAGATTGTTCAATGTACATTCTGTTTCATATTATTAATATTAATATTGATTTCATTTATTTCCCATTAATTGCTTAACACACTGAAGTATAAAGAGTGGAATGTTATGGACTAAATAATATTGAAGACTAAAGAGATTGATTGAAGTGACTTTAATTACAAAATGCCAGTAATCACTCACGAAACTATTATAAAAAATAAAATATATAAAGCTCTCGACCCTAGCGGTTAAAATCAATCGGTTGAACGCATGATTCGTGCAACCAACAAGTTATTTACCCAAAGCAAAGCAAAGACACTAAGAATATATTTGATTCTATTCACCAGCCCTTGGAGGTCCACTGCTGGACATAGACCTCTCCTAAGTCCACCTAGTCGGAAGGCATCCTATAGGTACTCCTTTTTTGAGACGTGGGTGCCATTCGAGGACATTTCCTCCCCAACTTTATTTCTGCTATCCATCTATATTCCTGATGACCATAAAACAATGATTATATAATGGAACTAGTAACTAAACCTAGTAGCAATTTATCTACGCTTTAGCACAGATTATAACCATAAATAATCTTCGAAGTAAAACGTATTACGTGACGCAGCGATATCGATTTATGAAATCATTTTGTATTCAGATTCGTTAAATTTATAACAAAATGACAGCTAAATATCCGAACAGGAAATTAAATAGGAAACGGAACAATCCCTATTATGTAAACTCTCATCAATCACTAAATCCCTTTTTCCGTATAATTGCATTAAAGTTATACTTTCTGAACTTTCTTCAATATTTTGACCTTGACATGTTTTTGGGGATATTTAATATAGTAATATAGTAAGAAACTTATTTTAACTTAGATATAAGCTACGATAACCTAGTTATTTAATTGATGGTCTGAATCCTTATAATAATCTGATGATACTTACCAAATTTTCTGAAATTTATTACTATATTTTTCACTGTCACTAAAATACATATTCACCTTTAATATTAAGCAATAATTATGTGATTTTAAAATAACCGCAATTACCTTTATAAATAATATAAATATAATTATATAACCTATATCTAATATATAAAATTCTCGTGTCACAGTTTTCGTTGCTATACTCCTCCGAAACGGCTTTACCGATTTTGATGAAATTTTTTGTGCTTATCCGGTATCTATGAGAATCGGCCAACATCTATTTTTCATCCCCCTAAATGTTAGGGGTAGTCCACCCCTATTTTTTTTTATTTAGGCTACTTTTATTTTAGAAAAAAAAACGCGATACGAAGTTCGCCGGGTCAGCTAGTATATTATATAATTGTTTAAACAAACAATTAGCTACTACTGTCACTATAAAATCAATGTACATAATATTATATACTGTGAATTTCTATTACAAGCGCGCGAACCAGGTGTAGCATAAGCTCTAATAGAGAACTAGCTTGATAATGGTTTTCTGATAATGTCCCCATTTTACGCAAGCGTGGCTTTGATTAAAATTTCAAATGGTTTCAAAATACAGATAAAATAGTAAACAAAGACCTAAATACTGTTGTAAAAACATTACTATGTCAGTTATTTGTCGAGAATAAGTGGTCCAAACTGTCTGTGGGCGTTTAAATAATTTTAGTCGACAAATAATATAATTTTTACATACAGTTTACAGACGTTTCTAATAAAATACGCGATCACCACTGATACACGCGCTGATAAGTGACTCGAATAAGATAATCATTCACTTTATGGAACGCGGAGAAGTTGGATTTACATCGCGGTGCTGCATTCAGAATACTCAACCATAATTCACACGTCGCATTGCACACTCACAAGTCACAACCATCTTGGCTCCACAACTTGCCTGCGCCTCGCGCGCTTACCAAAACCCGCGTGATCAATTTGCCAATCGCTGGCAGCTAGACCATCAGAAGCGAACTATCACAGCAGCATGAGTGCTACTCTTCGCAAAGGGTATGACTGTGCATAGAAAACAGTCAACGTGCATTTACTTACTGGTCAACACACGCAATACCTGCTCGATCGCAGTCCATTAGTAAACACAGTACACAGTTGCGCTCTCATTAAAGTGAAAATTGTACTATGCTAATGCAAATTATACTCGGCCGGCCATCATACTCGTAATAACAACGTTCAATTCTAAACGTCTGCTCAACTCGGTGGCAGTTTAAAGAGTGGCCAAAGGCCATTGGCGGCTGCCAAGTCAGTAGCTGTCCTCGGTTACCCCGGCCACCGTGTGTTCTCAAATGGCAGTAGACAATTTATACGGTGCTGCCATCTTCAACTTCCGTCCGAATACACCCAAGCTTTTAACGTTTACGTTTACGCAAGTTTACGTTTTTTACAGATTGTATGGGTTTGGTTACTAGTATAGACATTAAAACATATTTACCACTATGTAGATTAGGCACTTTTAAACACGTACACCATACAAACTCAATTTCGCATTTTTTGCAAATTTGCCATTATATTACTAGGTGAACGATATACCAGTGACCTACTCACAGCATAAATTAAGGTGAAAACAATTTATTATATTTTGAATTGATCTGACATACTATTTAGCTATTTTTGCAATAAAAAATATTTTTTTCGTTACAAACTACCTACTGCATTTTTTTCTTACAAATCATGTTTCGACAAAGAAAAATAAAGAGTAAAAATATTTTGTAAATAAATAAAACACAATTCGATTTAACAGTTCATGAAATTGTTTTTATAAACTCAATCGATAATGGAGACATTAGCAATGATCAGCAGGCAGGTTTTTCGATTAAAACCAATGTTTGGCAAATCCATTACAGTCCAAAACGGCACGCAATCGTTCCAATAACAATTTGCTTGTATTTTGTTCCTTAATTTGTTTGGGAATTAAACGTAAAAATACATTCATAGTGGCTGGGGGCTTGAGAGCCAGTTCTTTCTTTCTTTTTCTTCACCATTTCTTGGCTGGCAACGCATCAGTGATGCCTTCGGTGTTGCTGCTGTACATGTATGATAATGGCAACTTATCATCAGGTGGATCGTCAGCTCGTTTGCCAGCTATTTCCATAAAAAACATAAGTATATTGGTAATAGTAAAGTTAATACAATCCCCAGATCAATTGTGGATAGATTAGTATGAATGGCATAAACCGAATAGCGTCCAACTACTGAGCATGCAGAAATGTTTGAGGCCTCGTCAATGAGGAAAGGAGGGAAAGAGAGGTTTTAAGATACAATTGATGTTAAGTTGGCGCCATTGCTCATGGAAAACAGCATCTTTAAAGGCATCACCCGATACGTAGCCGATCAATAAATAAGAGAGGAAGCAATGGCTCCCAAGTCCCCGGAACACGACGAATCGTTTGATGACTTGAGCAAGAATTTAGCAGCTAGCCAGATAGACTTGCCCCAAGCCTGCATATTATATTCCAAATAAAAATTGACTGTCCCTCATATAAATAAAAAAGAGTTACGATACTAAAAAGGTAGTTGGAGCGCAAATAATCTTTAAAGATGTAACCGGTGCTCGGTATAATTTCGGTTATTCTGCGGCTGCTATTTGGGAGTGCGGGCTCTTTTTGTTGCTTTTCTCTTTCTAATTGTTACATAAACCAAACGAAATGAGTAGTCCAAGGCTTGAACGCAAGCTCTGTTCGAGTTTACTTTTGTATTTTTTCCCCTGAAGCTTTGAAGTCGTTATGCAACGGAAAATTAAAACTTTCCATTATTAGACGTGGTCTAGATTGTAACATAATAATGTATGAGCAGGGTTACAGGATGACGTTGTGCGATGATTGCCTCTTTCTATGCTTGTCAAATGCAACTATCATTACGGGGAATGAGAGAAGATTAATTATTGTGTTCCGTTTGTTTTGGCTTATTCGTTTATTTATTAATGCGTGTGTAATCTGAAAATTACTTTGAAATGCCGTTTGTGTTCATAATTGAATCTATTCATAATTCCGGCATTAAATTTTATTTCCTATTTCTTGGTAGTTTACAAGACAAGTGTGTATTTACGAATAAGTTTTTTTTTGTTTTTTTTTTTAACTTAGATACTTTAAACCTTCTTCTGTATTTACAATAATGCAATATTTGTTTACGCCTAACATTTATTGTTTTAAGGCTATTCAATTTTATCATAAATAAAGTTATTAGGATACAACATTTGTCTCTGTAATTAAACATAATTACTAGGTAATATTTATTTATTGGCACTTTAACATCACTATTTCTTCATACTTTTCATAAGTACGGGTAGGTACCTAATTCCTTTGATTCTCTTCGTACTCAAGACGGTATAATGATGTGGATACCTCATTAATTAGACGGGAACTGTTCTAGCACTCAGCGAACGTTTCGTATATCTACTTTCCTAATCTCCATTAAATAATGGAGATTCTTTCTAAGTAAGTTAGGTAGGTAATAGGTATAGGTATTTATAATAAAGAATTTGCAAAACTGATAAGATTGAAACTGATATGATAAATATATGTTAATAATTTGTAGCCCAATCCGAAGCTTGTTGTAGTTTATCTGAAGCTTAACATATTTTTTTAATCATGTCTGTAAAAGCTAAGCTGAAAAGTAGCAAAGGCTATTGAGCTTTCTGTCCAAGTAGACGCATGTCACACGCGCGCTTATCGTCAATTGACACTTCCTTGCATCTTATGTACTGTAATCTAAAATTTTAACAAAAAACCCGACTTCGAATGAAGTTCATCCATTGCAATAACAATAAAAAAGAATCAACGAAATCGGTTAGCATGATATTGAGTTATTCGTCCATTTGTTGCGGTGCAAATTTAAGACTTATGGCTTTCTCGTGGTTACCATTGTCAGATCTTGCTAAAATTTAAGTGGGATCACATAACAAGCACCACCTTTCGATTGAAAAAAATCATCAAAATTGGTTCACCCAGTCGAAAGTTCTGAGATAACAAACAAAAAATACAGTCAAATTGAGAACCTCCTTCTTTTTATGAAGTCGGTTAAAATTGTGTCCACAGAGCGGCATCGTCCCGTTTACCTATTGGATAGTCAATAAACATAGGTTTAATTATACAATTTGCATACAGTCGTCAAATGAACCACCGTGGACAGTAGGTCCTATGCGCAATATTCGCCGTAACTTTGTTATTAGGACAACAAAGTTGTTTGGTCAGACAAATTACTGTTTTTTAATAAAACTTTCTTTGGTTGATGTTTTTTGTTCATAATGTAAGATTTTAGTATTACCTTATGTATTTATCATACCGTTCTTCCAATGGCCAATAGTCCGTTACTATATTTTACCGTGATGGCATAGCACTAGAGAATAATCCACGTTTCCTTTCGGCAGAGTATACTGACATGTATTATAATATAAATATTAGGACAAAATCTTCCAAATTGTAGGTCTGTTACAGGAACGAAGGAAATATTACAGTTATAATTTTTCCCCAACGTATGTTATACACAGGGGGAGCCATTCCACTAATGGCGCAAAATGGAGGGAGCTCAATCAAACACACGGGCCGCAGTGATTGTGCGCGGGGAGATGTATTACCGGTTGATGATATTGGCTGGAGTGAGCTTAAATCTGTAGCAATTGTTACCGTACTGTTACCGACGTATACATATACAGTTATAGATAGTCCTTTTTAGGATATTTCAAAACAGGGGAAGTTTTTCAATTCTATTTTTATTTATTTTTTCATGATTTTTACCATAGAACTTGTCATTTATCAACCGGATTTTTCTATTTGATAGGGTTGGTCCCATATTTTTCAAAATTCAGTTTTGATATTGGCCATTAAAAAAGATTTGATGGTTATCTTCTTTTACCAAGTAAATAAGATAGTTAGAGAAGAGTAGAGGACAAAAAAACTCTACCATTTTCGGAAAGTACAAAGTTTTTTAGGTATGTATCTAAGGGTATACACCTACCTACAGTCCAATTTTTGTAAAAAAAAACATATTGATGATCAATAATCATACTTTGCAGTTAATTCAAAATTTTTGTGTTTAAAATTTCTTATAAAAATAACGCTACACACTCATAGCTCTACACTAGGATTCACTGTGTCGTGGGTGCCATGGACAAAACACGTATTCACGTTTTAGTACTTACGATTATTCTTTTTTTATGAAAATAGTACCAATAGAATGTGGCTACAACCTATTAACGGCCCACTACTGAACACGGGTCTCTTCTCTTGAGGAGGCATAGAGCATACTCCACCACGCAGCTCCAGTGCGGACTGGTGGAGGGGTTAGTGGCCAACCCAAGTGACGGAAGTTTTCAGGCCGCCCGATGGTCCGACATGGCTTAACGACTGTTAACTTACGAAAACAAGCGGGACTGACGGCTCAATGTGCCCTCCGAAGCACGGAAATGCTCAAGAATTTTAGCCACTAGCGGTCACCCATCCAACTACCGATCGACACAAGCCATCATGCTATGAGTAGTTATAATATCATGGGGTATTATATACCCATATAAGATTAACCACAAATTACCTACTTCTTAGGTCTAAAGAACATAATTAATATCTATTACATTAATAACGAATCAATGAGGACAAATCATCCGAAGCACCCTTTAATTAAAATCAGCATACTACGGTTACTAAGAGGTGTAATGCTAATGAAATAAATAAAATTATTCCATAAATTTGTTTTAGAGACATATGCCGCACCGAAACAGAGGGAACTATTCCACTAATGGCACACAATAGTGGGAGCTCAATCAGGCGCGCGAGTCGCTGTGATTGTGCTTGGAGATGTATTGCGGGTCGGCATTAGCTAGTAAATAGCTACTCTCGTAAATAGCGTTCGTGTTACGTTTCATATATGACTCTAATATATCTCTTCTATGAATGTTTATGTATGTATTTCGACGGCGCAGGGTGTACGGTAAAACTCAAAAGAGTTTATGTTTATACCCAATTCATATATTTACTACGTTAAGTACTTTATTGTCAATGAAATAAAAAAAAAATAAAAAAAAAATATTACGTTACCTGACCGATATTTTCAATCTGACGTCAGATCGGTATGCACTTCCTATTTTATGTCATGTGCTTAAACTTATGTCCTACAGACATCCGTCATTGACGATTCAGTATTTAATATCAATTTGTTACTGAAGATTATTAGATTTTGTTCACTGCGTGACGAAAAAACACTGCGGCATAATGTCGCATCACAGTTTTGTAACAAAGGGTTAAGAAAGTGTAAGCGACTACGAGATTTTCGCTGCGTAGTATCCTTGAGCGTTACGCAATTTTTTGACCAACGATTAATTGATCGTAATTACGAGTATATGACTCTAAGATATGACTTATGTAACTTTCCACAAAAATAAAAATAAAAACATGAAACAGATTTGAGACATCAAAATGTAATTGATAAGTTAATGTTTAATTCAAAGCAATGTATTTTAACACCACATTTACATAAATCACACGGGTGTAATTTCATCCAACTTAGAATGATGTCGTTGCCTGGTGGAATATCTACATGTTTATAGATCCTTTTTATCCGACCTATTTGACAAACCAGTCACGTATGCGAGCGTGCTGGGATGAATTGCTGGGAGCATCATGCCTACGCCTACCCATGGTTCCCATAGCGAGATTGCAAATTAAAAATTAATTTAAACACGTTTTACAAGGGTTATTTACTTGACAATTGTTCCGTGTTGTGTGCGTGTTATTTAAAGGGACATTAAAAATTATACCCTTTATCTTTTTAAACGCTTTTATTTAGCTTCACTTCGGAGCATCAAAGCATCAAATCGATCAAAATGCTACTCTATTTACACGGCAATAAGGTTTATATTTAGCTTCACTTCGGAGGATCAAATCTTGTAACGTTAATTTGAATGACTTCCCTTTAATGAAAATTGATGAAATTTGGCAGACATGTGTATTTCCGATGACAATACACGAAAATCAAAAAAAAAATTGAAATAAAAGCGTTTAAAAAAAAATTTTTTTAGGATTCAACTTATTTACTATACTGTGTTCACGTTTACTCAAATACACAGTTAGGTAAATAATTATGTACAAATATTTAATCATGCTTATGGTTGCTAGTTATTTACTTATAGTTATAGCTATATATGCTGGTAAGTATAGTTTTATGAAACATTTTAGCGTTTTTAAGTCGAAACATAAATAATTTTTTTCCTCGTTTATGATTTCTATGTTTTTCGATGGAAGGCAGAGACTGTAGAAATACATTATTTATTTATTTATTTATTGTTAATTAGAACGAATTTACAATTCACTTACACTAATTAACATGTCATTCTTAATTAAATAGAAGAAAATTTCCCAATAACAAGATAAAACAAATAGTCAAAATTACATTTAAAACAATAACTGCATAAACGTCAATACAATATTTTAACAGATTATAATAAAAATTAAATAATTGTTAAAATTAAATTAATTATATTAAAATTAAATAAAAATAACAATTAAATCAAATAACACATTTCAATAAATTATAAAGTAGTCTTAAAAATTAAAGTCTTAAAATTCTAACTGGAGATTGAGCTGGAACTTAGTCTAGAGACTCTCAGAGAACCTCAGACATACGGTCAAGACCTCCTTCCAATTGTCGGCAAACAGATCAAAGTCTGTGTACATTTTTAAGAGATTATTTAGTGCCGAGAGGTGAGTTGGCGTGCGCGACAGTGCGGCTGGATGTTACAGCAAATAAACCGTGTCTGCGACATGTGACAGCATAGGTGTTTGTTTGGTTATCTGTTGACTATAAATCTGGCCATATACAATCAAGTTTACTTGTAAAGTTTGCAGTTTGACTTGATGCGGCATCCAGTTTGCATGAGATAACTGTATACCTACCGTGGCCAGCTTTACAGTCGACAGACAACTAAACAAAGATCTATGAATGCTGTCACATGTCTTTCTGTAGTTGCTGGCCAGCATAAACTGTTGCGCCTGACAAGTAAGGGTGAGGCCAAACGAGCGTATTTTTTCGAGCGAAAATGAGTACTCTGCATTCGCTTTCATGCTATAATCCTGTTTGTACCACAGGGCGACTCAAAATGTTAACATTAGTTTTGACGTTTAGGTTCGAACCTAATCTCATGTTATGGGACTCACAGCTCAAATACTCTCATTTGACCTCACCCGTATGGAGGGAATCCTAAAAGAAACGACCTAAACTGGTCTTTTACGCTTTATAAGATAGAAAATTATAAGAGAACGGTATTAATATACTATTCATTATCCAATATCATAATCAGCTGAAATTCGTGCTCATGTTATTAAATTAGTATTAGTCTACTTTGCAACAATTCGCGGTTAACATGTA
The DNA here is from genome assembly GCA_963932265.1 of Thymelicus lineola. Classification (NCBI taxonomy): domain Eukaryota; kingdom Metazoa; phylum Arthropoda; class Insecta; order Lepidoptera; family Hesperiidae; genus Thymelicus; species Thymelicus lineola. The sequence goes on along the minus strand of OZ010682.1, from coordinate 8,719,491 downwards.
TGATGGTATAATATACTTTAAAACATGCGCGGCACCTCTCTCCCTCCTACAACGGAAACATGCAACTATTGCATATTTCCGCGGATTGTTGCAAAGTAGACTAAGTTAATAACAATGGATTTCTGCAAAGTAACGCCTGGTTCTATTAACTATGTTCGTGCTCAAGTAAGATCATCGAGTCTAACTTCAGTTCTCCCTACAAGGTGTGACCACTTAAACCACTCCGGTCCTTTTGAAAAAGTATAAAAAACAACTCGAGTTGTTACAAAACTCGTAATCCCAAAAACGTCTGTTCCTAATTTCTTTTCCGATTTTAAAAGAGCCATCTTTCATTTACGACGACATTTAGAACAAGGAAATTTTGGGCTTCGACACGAAGTTTTGGCAATTTCCGTACTTGGCGACGCTTTTTTTGTGACCCATACTTTGTCGTTAATCTTGGGAACAAAAAGTCGCCGGGTTCGCCGACTCGTTACTGTAACAGTGTAAGACGACAGATTTAAATTGCCCGCCCAAATTGGCGGTCAACGAATGATTCTAATCTTGTACAAGTGGGCTAATCTTAATATACCTACTGTAACAAGCACCTATTAGAGTAGCTGTGCATAAAATTACGTCCACGAAAGTTTATTGGTTCCGGATTTTGTACAAAAATTGAAATGTTACAAGACATTGTACCGCCGCTGGCCTATTTGCTACAGACGCAAAATTAAAATGCCAAGGTTAAGCAATACAGGTATATATTAATATAACCCTACCAGTCGGCAAGCATATTTTATATGGTCGTGGTAAACGCCCTAACCTGTTTCTTCCTCCGTAACGCGGTACTTCCCTTGTGACCCTAGCGTCAGTAGTTTCGGAGATAAGGGGGAATTTGGTCAATTTTTGGCTTTAATTTTCGTTCTTTCTTAAATAATTTTTAAACTATACATTGTAGAACTATAATAAAAGTATATTTGCGATCCTTACAAAAAACTCTTTCATTTGACATACCAAACGATACGGTTAGCAAAACAGTTTTTGTTTAATTATAATATATTGGTCCAGTAGTTTCAGAGTAAATTGGCTGTAAAGGGCGGACAGACACGTGAGTCCTATAGGGGTTCCGATTTTCGTTTTTTCGTATAGAACCCTAAAAAAATTTATATAATACGATGTAATCGAAGTTACACATCACTCAAATTTGTTCGCATGCTAACATTTACAACCTCTTGGATACTTCCCTTTTTATTGGAATACATAATTCAGTATATCATCGCCACAGTATAAGTTTGAGTCAGTGTAAGTGACAAGCGTAAGGCATAAGAATATAAATTATCACGATCCATCACCTTCTTATTGCTAAGCCCAAACCTTCCCTTAGAGAAGAGATTTCAGAAGCCAATAATCTAAAATTAAAATTTAAAAAACCTCAAACAATTTTATTTAGACTAAACATAGCTAATAACACTCTTGATTAAGTTACCTTTCAAACAATAAAAACTAGATTAAAATCGGTTCATGGATTTGGAAGCTACGATGCTACAGACAGACATACAGATATACAGATCCATAGACATACAGATACACAGACACACAGGTAGACAGACACGTCAAACTTATAACACCCATCTTTTTTCATGGGGGGTTAAAAACCTTCTTTATACTCATACATCACATGTAAAAATAGGTCTCCATACATAGTTTTATTCACACAACAACACAAACATACATATAAGAATACGCATATGCATACATTCTCACACATATACCTACAAAAACATACATACATATTATATACACATGTACACAAACTGAACTTAGCAATGAACTAATATGCTAACGGAACTTAGAGATTTCTGGTTTCTTTTCCGGGCTGAGAGCCTGGAGATTTGTGGTACCTACAGAGTTTTCCTATTACAGATTTAAGAAATTTCAATTAATAAACTGGCCAGCTATAAAACAATTTAACTGAAATACTAATAAATCATTACTTGTTTAACAATAAAAAATGGACAATTCAAAAATAAGGCGCAATTACAGAGACATTTAACTGTAATTTATAAATCAGTCCAAATTATTTTAGGCCGCATTCGAGTTGTGTACGTGTCGCTCAAATTTTGTCCGCGCGGACAACGTGGCTCTTAAAAAATGTAAATTTAAATCGAATGTTGCGCCGAATTCAGTTAAATAATTTCTATTTCTCGCGCCGTAAAATTCTGTGTATAACGGTCTCGTTAAATGAATTTTTGATACTACCATGACGCAATACAGTTATTATGTCTTTTTTATTTGAAGGTTTTGAATATTTTTATCTCAATCTAGATGGCCAAAAACTAAGATATTTAATCCATACATTAATTAAGTTACCTGTAATAAAATCACGATACAAAATTTATGATCAAAGTACTTCCTTTCCTCCTTAGTCGTTCCTTGTAAGTAAAAATTACGACAGCGAAGGTTCTTACGATGTAAGCTCCATATCGGAAATTGGTAATATATTACTGCAAAATTTTATGTTTCCGTGCTTTTTATAGAGCCATATATTGGAGCTTATTTTATACTGAAACCATTTTATGGCCTCGATGATCAAAAGTAGGTGTTTTAAAAATTCTATTATAGTAAAAAATTGGTATTTAATTCTTGAACAAGTTTTTAATGTTAAGGTTTGAAAGGTAACTTAAATAGACATACAGAATATTAAATATGTACACTGCTGTCGATCCACCTAATGGACCATGGATATCTACCAAAGTCATCTCCGGTACTTAAATAATAACGCTTCACACTCATAGCCCCACACTAGGATTCCCTGTATCGTGGGTGCCATGGACAACACACAAGACAAGGACATTCACACCCAGACCGAGAACAGAAATTCAAACTCATCATTCAAATTTCCGCCTCGCTGGGAAAATTAACCCAGGACCCTTGGCGCGGCGATCCGGCATGGTAACCATTGCGCCACGCGGGTCGTCGTTAAATGTTGGACAAAACATAATAATTGAGGTTATTACAAAAGTAACAAGATTTTAGTAACTACTTATTTCAAATGGAACATATTTGCCACTTCTCAAAGGTACCCGCTGTAAAGTTACGGCAAGTATGTAAATAAAGTAATGGCACAGCCTGAAGTTCCTACTCTGATATAAGGTATTGGAAACTAAATTAAGTTACATATAAATCTAAAAAGTACTTTGCTTGTTCCTTCCATTTTCTGTGTTCGTTTTTTATAATTTACTCTGTAAGCATTTTTTAATGTAACTTCTAAAAAATAGTCAGAAATGTGTCTCATTCTTGCTCTTCCCCAAATAAAAACGCGCTTACATACATCATACGTACGTAAAGAGGGAGCATTTATTTTATTCCTCCACCGTTTCTCTTACAAAATGTGAATAATATATGGAGATAAACCGAGGCCTCCCGAAAGATATTTAGGCTTCCATTTATGTGATTTCCACGTGTTCATCCTCTTTAATGTTGCGTTCGTAATTTGTTTATGATGTGTAGTGGTATAAAGAAAAGTGCGGTTTAAGATAGGTAATCTAAAAGAAGCCGTCAAGCACTATAAAATACTCAACCACACTTAAAAAAATATGTACTATGATAGAGCAATTTTCACGAGAAGAACCATATTCTTCATAATCGGAGAAAACTCTAAAGTTGTCTTTGTCTCATCGGTTAAATGGCTCATGCCATATCTTCTAGTGCTTCTACCACCACTGCAGTTTTTACTTACTGCCAGTGATGTTTTATTACGAATTAAATACGATAACTATACATTTTTAAATTTTAAAAAACTCCCCACAGTTTTATTTTCACAAAACTTATCTAAAAACTATCTCGATTACGTCCTCTTTCAGACGAAAAAACCGCATCAAAATCGATCCATTCGTTTAGGACCCACGATGCTACAGGTAGATACACAGATACATCATACTTATAACACCCCTCTTTTTGCGTCTGGGGTTAAAAAAGGAAAGGCAGGTTGCATTCCTCCCTAATGAAAAAAAAAATATTTGCCATCGAACAAATAAAGGTACCTACTTGTATTTTTTATGCAATTTGATATTTAATATTCCATCATAATAATACAATCAATTCAATCAATCACTATTGACGAAATAGTACACGTGTTTGTGTGTTGAGATCGTGATTTAAGGTATATGATTGACCTCATAGCTAAAACTAAGTTTATCACAATATATAGAGGGATTTACCTACATAAAGTTTTTAGGGATTCTAGTTTGTATCCTAGCATAAGCTGGACGATATTTTCATCTCAAAATATCAAACGGTTCCAAAGTTTCTAACTCCTTAGTCCTAGTGATACAGCACCAATCGTAAACTTAAGGATTATGTGCTCGGAAGCGAAGCAAGGTTGGCTTGCTGGTTTAACAGGGAAAAAGGTGTTTTATTTTTTGGAACACGGATGCGTGAGAAAGCTACATATTATATAATATTATTACTAAAAATAGTAAAGCGCTAAACCTGAGTGCTTTAACTAAAAATACACCTAAAATAGATTTGTTAGCCCTCATAATATATTTTTTCTTTAAACAATATTTTATTCTGCACAGTATGGTACAAAATACAAAAAATACTGCCATCCATCTATTTGCTTAGCAAAAACGGTTGTCAACCTTCAACCTAATGAATAATAATCTTGTTTACACATCGCAAGATTCTTAGAATAATTCACTGTCGACAAAAATTAATGATAAAATGATAACATAGGCGACAACGAAATGATGAAGAAGATAACTATGTATTTAGTCTGCGTTTTTTTTACACATAAACATCAACATTCTAAGACGCATAATAAAACAATATTTTCACGTTAATCTCGCACATACAAAGTCCTGTTACAGCTACGTTATTAATATAATGAAAATATCCGATTCCCAGGGGCGCTGTTTTGTGAACATGCAATAACGGCTGTTTTTATATCAATTTACTTGGCTCCTGAGTTGGGGGAAGTTTTGGTTGCAAATCTTGATTGATAGCTCGTACGGGGCCATCAATTAACCCGAGAGAGCATTTGCACATTAATGGGCACAAGTAAATTAGCTGCTCCAACCTCCTTTGCGCCTTTAAATCGATAGTCAATGTCTGCAGTTAACGTACGTAAAGTAATGTCTAGAGCATCTCTCTCCCCGTCTTACTTACTAATTTTGTGCTCGACTAAATTAAGTGTAAAGTTAACTGAACGGTAACGAGTTACCGTTATTTTGTAACAACGTTATCTAACCATAGAAAATGTCATATAAGGTACTCCTAAAAGCTCTAAATAAAATAACAGAAAATAACAATTTAAGCAAAAAAAATTAAATTTTGATTTTTAATAAAGATACCTACTTGTTTATAAATAAAAGGTGTCCCAAAAATTACGCAAAATTTGAACTTGATGTCATTTGCGTGGGACAGTGTTGACGACAAAAAGAATAATTAATAGGAATTCAACTCAACAAAATTTCAACCATAATAATAATAAATATTTCGTGGCCACAGTACGCATGATTCAAACAAAAAGGTTGTTATTTTCTTTTAAATATTCACCCTTCTTATACACTGTACCAATTAAATAGCCATGACAATGTATGTCAATGTACAATGTACATATTGAGCCACATTGAGCATTAAGGTGTGAACTACTAATTGAGTTGCATAAACTTCAGGCCGAATTACAACAAGTGTCTAGTGAGTGGACAGTATATCATCTTAACTTATAATTGCGCCTCTGTGTTAGAATTAAGCCAACCCATCAAGCTCACCAAGTGCAGATTCGTAAACAGATTAAGATACAAAATAATTAAATTGTGAATATATGTACAAATTCCTCAAATAATGATTCCCTAGATTATTTTCAAAGGGTACGACCACCAAAGGATACGCTACCAATCCTCCAGATAATAGTTATAAATGACCAGGATGACCTGTATGAATCAAATGGATACACAATCACATCTTAAATCTCAAGTCTTGAGTGTATGAGTCCTCTGAGAGCATTTTGGCCAATGACCATGCGACAATTGCGGATTTCTAGAGCTTAAGAGACCGATATAGCGAGCTACGTCCCCTGATAGAACTTGTGCTTTAATGGAAGTATGGAGCTAATTTACTATTGCATTGTTAGCTTAAATGTATCTAATGATATATGGAAAGGAAGGGAATGCAAGAAATTTAGTTTCGCTAAACTCAAATATCACTTTATTTGCAAGAAAAAAAAATATGGTGGTTCAATTTTTATACCAGAAAATTTTCATAATGTTTTCAAAGATGTTTTAAATCTGTCTTAAAAGAAAAATTCCAGAAGTGGCAAGAGTGAGCTTCTGAAAATAACCTTAAAACTTGTATAGCCTGATTGGTAATGAATTTACATCTTAAACGACGGGTCCTGATTTTGATCCTGACCAAAGTACAAGTAAATCCCCTCGGTTATTTAATTTGTTATACGTGAATATCGGATTCCGGATAAAGCGATTTAGTAATTTTTCCACAATAATAGGCATGTCGACTAATTTTAGAATTCAGATTTATTTTATAGATAGGACCTTAATGTTCACTTAATGTTCAAAAAATAATAATATTCCATTTAAAAACAAAAATTGATAAACAGAAATCAATATCAAATTTCCCACGAAAAACGTCAGGTGTCGTCACTTAGCGATACTCAATACTACCGTGAAGTTTGTTGAATTTGCTTTTAAAATATGAACAATGACGTCATATTCTCAATGGCGTTTGAGGTCACGTGACAGTGAGTACTATTTTTAACATTTTAAATAAATGATATTTAATTTATTGTGATTGATTTCAATAAAAAAATAATATTTTAGGCCTTTACATGTTACCACTTAATACTTTACACATAAAATATTAATGTTTTCATAGCTCTTTCTAGCTAGCCAGACAGGTAAAAGAGTTTATCTGATAGACACTTCTGAATTATTCTAAGAGATAACAAACATCAGCTACCTCCAATAAGAAAAACCATGGCCTTGTCTTTGGTTCAGCATTTACGTGGTATAGGTGACCATTGAAATCAATCAAGAATCAAGGAGAGATGGAAATTAGATTCAATACTTACACTTTTAGTTCATCATATGAGTATGATGAACTAAAACTACTATCACGCTTTGTGCTAAACATTGTTGCCAAAAGTCAGTGTATACTTTCTTGAGTGCATCTTCATCTTGTTGTATGTGCATTTTACTCATGTAGAGTAACACGTAAGAAACTATATCGTATATTTTGTAGAGTATATTTTTTATGACCCTACTTCGATCAACATGTCGAGTTTATGGCTGTACTTTATCGAAAAATGCGCTGGGTAAATGATCTATTGATATTGGTTCCCAATCTTCTTAGGCAAATATACTATGAGCATCCATCCATTCATCCATCAGTCTTTGGAGGTCCACTGCTGGACATAGAACTCCACTAACTTGCGCCACTCTGACCAATCTTGAGCATTCTGAATCCAGTGGATGGCCGCTGTCTTCTTCAGGACCGAAGTCCACCTAGCCGGAGGCCTCTACTCCGTTTGCCGAAACGCGGACGCTATTCGAGGATATTGACATTTCTTCCCAAATGGTTATCGGTCCTTAGAAATATGTGGCCAGCCCATTGCCACTTCAGCCAGCTTATGCACTGGGCTATGTCGGTTATCATCGTTCGTCTACGGATTTCATCATTTCTGACGTAGTTCCGTAGAGAATACCGAGCATAGCCCTCTCTATAGCTCGCTATGCGACTTGGTCTTATGGATTAGACCAACAGTAAAACACCACGTCTCGGATCCGTATTTCATCGCTGGCAACACACACTACTCGAACACCGTCTACTTCAGGTACTGAAGTAGTGTTTTGGACGACAAGATAAAATGCAGTTTCCCAAATCTAGTCCATCTGAGTTGGATTCTATGAGCAACTTCTTTCTCGAAGTTGGACTTACCCCTTTACAACTTCGAGAGCAACTAAACTATGAGCATAATGCTTTTGAATTAGAAATAGGTACATTGTAATTTCGTATATTTCTTTCTTATTTTTTCTATTGGTTTACTTAAAATTTTTATCCAGCACAACCCGTAGTCATTTAAGTTTACAAAGATTTTAGTCAATCTCCTTTACTTTTAGTGCAACCTGCTATGTAATGAGTGAATTATTGGCACAAGCTCACTCTTCATAAGTAGCCGATTATTCTACTACCCAATGTAATTATAGACGATATTTAAGAGATTTTAAAGCCAAATAAAAGGATTTTTAGCTTACTTTTGGGTCGATGACACGTTTTTCATGACCCTTAAATCAGGTAAGCAGATAAGCCACTATATTTCTTGTTAGGTAACGAATATTTAAATGCAAATTAAATACCTAACAAAGCAAAAACTTACGGTCCCTTACAAGTTATCAATCAAGATTTGGAACCAAAACTTTCCCCAACCCACAAGAGGCGAGTAAATTGAATAAAAACCCCCATTGTTCAGAGTTTGAGGAACAATGTCCCTGGGTATTTCTAAACAAATAATGATGAGTGTTGCAAACTTTCACCGGTGATGCTTTGAAGGATTTGATTAGACGCGTTTATGTTCCTGAACACGATGAAACATATTGAAGATACTTGTAGAATCTTATTTAACATTATTAAGTTTCAAGACTTTCAAGCAATTCAATAACTCAAAATTTAATAACTTTATCTACTGTTACTGATTGTATGTCAAGTCCAACAATTCAGTATTACAGGCGAAGGATTAAATTATTAAGTTTACCAAATAATAAATATTACACGAACGCAATTATGAGTCAACTACCTAAAATTAACATTTTAGAATAATTATAATAATTATGTATTGTAAATAGTACTCTTAGTCCAGGGTCGATAATTTTTGAAAACAAAAAAAATTATAATAGGATGAAACCTATTGCAAAAGGAAGAGAATATAACAAAAAATAAAGGAAAAATAATTTACGGGCGATCTGAGGTCGGGAAGTGGGGGGAGGGGGGGTTTAAGGGTAAAAAACGGTTTATCTCAATTTCCAGCAAAACTATAAGTCCTATGGAAAAAAGTTAAATGGCAAAGTTATAGGTAATAAAAAGTTCTACAATTTTTGTATTTACACTTTTTTCACATAACCTCAAAATTTATGTGAAAAATTCAAAAAACCAAGTTTTTGGTTTTTTATTTTTATCTTTTACAAAAAATTTTTTTTTTAACGAAATTTTGTGAAAACTTACCTTTCTATGTCCCAAACATACTGTAATTTTTTTGATTTAAAATATTTATTTTTTCACCTTATTTTGACTTAATATCGAAAAATCACCCTAATTTTCAATCGAAAATTCACCTGTCAAAATATCCGCTTTTTTAAAAAAATCTGTGAGCTTTTTATTTGCTAAAATCTCTACTTTCTGATGGTATATAAAAAAATATACACTGCCATGTTAAATTTTCTCAGAAAATGCAATGAAACGACAACTATTTTCACAAAAATTATTCGAGTTCGAGTTTTTAAATATATATTTTTAATATTTATGTACAATTTTGAGCCATTTATTAAAATTTACACTTTAATTAATCGAAAAACGTCAAAATCCATGTTAAATTAATAAATTAATAAGCAAAAAAATTACAAATCCATAAAGATTGCAAGAAACATGCAAAAATAGTTGTCGTTTCATTGCATTTTCTGAGAAAATTTACCATAGTAGTGTATATCTTTTTTATACCATCAGAAAGTAGAGATTTTAGCAAATAAAAAGCTCACAGATTTTTTTAAAAAAGCGGATATTTTGACAGGTGAATTTTCGATTGAAAATTAGGGTGATTTTTCGATATTAAGTCAAAATAAGGTGAAAAAATAAATATTTTAAATCAAAAAAATTACAGTATGTTTGGGACATAGAAAGGTAAGTTTTCACAAAATTTCGTTAAAAAAAAAAATTTTTTGTAAAAGATAAAAATAAAAAACCAAAAACTTGGTTTTTTGAATTTTTCACATAAATTTTGAGGTTATGTGAAAAAAGTGTAAATACAAAAATTGTAGACCTTTTTATTACCTATAACTTTGCCATTTAACTTTTTTCCATAGGACTTATAGTTTTGCTGGAAATTGAGATAAACCGTTTTTTACCCTTAAACCCCCCCTCCCCCCCACTTCCCGACCTCAGATCGCCCGTAAATTATTTTTCCTTTATTTTTTGTTATATTCTCTTCCTTTTGCAATAGGTTTCATTCTATTATAATTTTTTTTCACTTTTCATTATTTTTAAAGGCTTCTACCCTGGTCTATCTTAGATTGCATCAGTTCAAGATTACCTAGAGAGGTTTAGATATAGATAGTAACTGCGGACAGTAGTTGGAACTTGGATGGATGATCTCTCAACACTTCTGCAGCGCTTCCATGCTGTTAAAGGCATATTAAATGAGATAGGTAGATTATCCATAAATGGCAGTAAATGACCTGTTATAATTAAATAATATTGACTCGTTTTCAACACTTGGTATATAACATTATAAAATTTCAAAAATCTATTTCGTTTCGGTGACAATGCATTTTTTTGTGATAGTGATGACCTGATGAGTACTACCCTCTTACTTGAGTCAGTCGCCAAGTGAGTGTTCCAGGTGGGTGCTTGAAATTCAATGCTTTCTTTTTTTTTCTTTTGTCTAGACCGGCATCACATCGATGGGTTTGGTGTTTCTGGAGTTCACATGCGATGGTACAGGTGGCTCGTCTGCTATCTATCTATCTATCTATATTACGATATATCTCAGTAATAACAAGTCTCATATTACAAACCAATATTATATTCATAACTCAGGTTTTATATTATACGAGAACAGCTTTCGTTAAACGACATAGGCTTTTGGCGCCTAGCAGTGATTGATTGTGGTAAATCGCTCGTGATGAGAGCCCCGCTTTCTGGCGTGACGGAGTGACAATTTAAGACAATCTTTCATCCATCCGCCTCAATATAAAGATGAAAATATGTACTTAAGGGTGAATTGATAACTATTCACTAAAAAAGGATTTTTGCCTTTTGTGATTCATGAGAGAGAGTTTTTGTGGAAAAAGCAAAAAGTGAGCTGACGATCCACCTTGTATTAGGTACTAAGTGGCTATCGTCGCCCATAGCCATCAGCGATATTAAAGGCATCACTTATGCGTTGCGATCAACAAAGAGATAAGTAAAAGAAAGAAAGAATTGGCTCTCAAGCCCCCAGCGGGGACAGAACGAGACGTTACGATTAATACGGCTTATCATACACATAAGAGTATGAGACATCACATCGACTCGAGAAGAAACATAAGTCACATTAGCTTAGAGATTTTTACCCGACTGGTAGGATATTTTTCGCGTGTATCTTGTATGTATGTATGTTTATATGTATGCATGTAATATTCTTTATTACCTCGTGTCTTTCAAACCGCTGAGCTGATTTACATAATTGAGTTATCGTTAGATTCGTCTTGATAACCCAAGTGTTCTTAGATAAGTGAAATTAAAAAAAAACAAATATGGTGGCTGTGAGATGCCATTGTTTGAAGTATCAAAAATAAAAAATAAATCGAAGAATTTATTATAATAGGTATCAAATTAAAGAGCAAATTAAAGAGCCAAAAGGATTTCAAAAAGGTATACCATATGCTAGGTTTTTTGACAGAAAGAGGTTTTTTTTTTCAACTTTTAAATTTATACTAGTTTAACTGTGCAAACAGGGACGCTAGTCACCTACTGAGTTATAAGGTCGTCTCTTAATTTGCTCTTCTGCTGATGAATTTTAAAACATTTCTAACAACAACATCCAAAAATCAGGCTGTTACATAAAATGTTATTTTCCACTTGGTACGAAGTTGTGATGGATCGTAACAAATAGTTCATGATACTCGCTTCACCGCCCGGAGTTCGCTTTAACGCCATGACACTACGCCGTGACGTCATAACGCCCGTGATGGCCCGAGGCAGCGCTCCGTCACGCTTTACGAGCCCCAACTCCCGTCTGCTTAAATGTAAGAGACGAAGGCTTCTCTTTAAATGACGCTGTTATGTTTACGCAAGTGACTGCACTGTAAATACAAGAGTCCCGGTATTTGGAGTTTTGCATTATGTGATAGATAAATAAATTTAAAATAAATAAGCGATGATTATCTTTTCTTTCTTTCTTTGCAAGAAGATGAGTATTTAAATGACAAGACTGCTTGGACATGAGTTTTTTTTAATATCAAATATTGCAATAAGTAGTATTAAGTGCTGTCTGTAACTGTGAGTAGGAAAAAAATAATCCCGGGAGTTTCTTGCCGCTTCTTCTCCCGGGACAACTCACGGTAGGGATTTGTTGAAGCGATGGCGTTGAGTGACTTTCGAAAAGTGTTTGTAACAAACCTACTTCGAATAAAACTTTTTTCAATTAAGAAAGAAAGAGGAACAAAAAGAAAAATAATTCATTGTCCTATATTATATAGAAAAATCTATTCTGGGTCACAGTAAATAGATGATGACAGGCTATCACACTTGACTTTACTCTATGATGGCCGGTGGCGATGCTTCGCGGTTAACGAGCGCTTACACTCGTTTATTTGAATGGAATAAAATATCCAGTCGTACATGAATGACCAAATTATTTTGCGTTTGATAAAAGTAAAAAACAGGTTTTTTACGTTCCTCTTTATTGCGCTTCCGTTTTCAGTCAAGTAATTAGAGTCTGTGGAATGTTTTATAATCTCAGCTCACAGGTTGCAAAGTAATATTACTTAGAGTACTACGTTTGAAAATTAATTTTTCACATCGATTTGCGGATATAAAGAAAACTCAAAACTATGTTAAGTTTTGCAGAAAAACTGTAGCGACTTCCTAAAAACTCATTGTACAATAAACCATTGAAATGTTCCGTGATATTTTTCTAATTTTACAATTTCCTGTATACGTTTGCATTTCAATGGTCATGAAACCATGTATAAATTTTTACTGCCACAAAACGAGTAAGCGTTAGTACGGGCATAGCGCGTATCTGTCACGGTATTTGGCAAGGACCCAACTTCCAATTCGGTCTCAAGCGCAAATCTAAAATCGAATGATACCTAACACTGTTTAACCAAAACTGTCGGATACTGTATGCTCCCGTAATTCAGTTACCTAGTCAAGTCATTTGCGGTCTCTGTGGAAGGAGAGATAATACTAAATTTTGAATAAATTTCTGTCTTATTATTTTATCTTACACTTTCTACATGAAAGTATCACTGGTATGTGCCTGATCATTGCGATGAATTTGCTTTAAGCAAAACACTTGCTGCCAATACAAATATTAAGTATTATTATATCCATTCCTTTTTACTGTTGTACAGGCCTTCTTAGAGGGTTTAAGTAGATGACGTGCTTTAAATGGATTGATGGTGCATACCATGTGCGATCTCTATGAGGCGTCTATTACCATGCCCGACCGCTATTCAAAGAATCTTGGGATCAGTTCCCAACGAGACCATTTGAATGGTGATTTTGAATTCCTGTTCTCGGTATATTTTTGTCTTTATGTGTGATTATAGATAATTTGGTAACAAAAGATTATTTGTATAAGATAAAAAGGTTATCTTATAAGAAACTATAAGGTGCGCAGTTTTTCTCCTTAGCGCTCTTACACACGAGCAGCACTTTGCAGTCGAGAGAGCCAACTGCAAACGTCGACGCTTGCAGTCGACGCGCCGACAGCAGTCCGACAGCAGGCTGACAGCAGGCCAACTGCCATAAGTCATACTTAATGCTTTTGCACGTTATAGATTTTCTAGAGGATTTTAATGTGTTTTTAAACTCAATTATTTTTTCCTGCTATTAAATCGTTTCAACAGTGATAATAGAACCAGAGCAGTGTCAACATTGCTACGATATGTAACCCTGAAGTACACACACTCTAGAGATTTATTTTTCAAGAAAATAAATGATACTTCATGTTACGCACGAACACTTTGAATCGTTTTTCCGATCGCGTATCAACATAAAATATACCAGTTTTCTTATTTTACTTTGGGAAGCGGATTTCCACACTAATTCGATGCTTAATAAATATATTTTTACGTCAGCGGCCGAAAACGAGCACGGTCCACTAAAGGTCAAAGGCCTTTTTAGGGTTCCGCAATTCGTAATTGAGGAAGCCGTTTGGTAGAGCGTTACTTCACCACGTTGTTCCAGTACGGATTTATGATGGATTTTAGCAAACGGTGGCCATATCTAATGTCAATAAATTGGACCATCGTTAGCCCTCAGAAGGGCGAAACTATTATTTATTTTATTTATGCTTTGTAACCCTGTTTACGACAATTACGAGAAGAAGTATGTTTGGCGCAGTTTAAGTTTACATGGAGAAAGTGAGCAGAAAACTAATATATCGCACCTTCGGTGCAACAAAGGCACAACAGCTTTTTTTGTAATTTTACATGAGAGGACTTTAAGATTTTTTTACATTCGCATTTATTTTCATATTACTGAATTACTGAATGTAATAGGTTAAAAATATATATACTATTAATTGTTTATAGTTTTTGCTATAGTTTCACGTAAAATGCTTGTTTTATAGACAATTTGGCATACTAACTCAATTTTACAGTTTTGGCTATTTGTGACTTTGTTGCACCGAAGGTGCGATATGTAGATACATAATATGCATTTAAAAACACATAAAATTAATAAAAGTAACATTACACCTACATTACCATGCATTTGATACATACACAGATACGCGTAATATACACACACAGGCGGGTTTCTAGTTCAAATAGTTTTACCCACGTTTTACCACATCGCTGGCCGGCAAAAAGAACGTCATAATACCACAGAAGACATAATAGTACACGTTTAGGTAGATATGACATACGACAAAAAACGTGAAAAACGTGAGATTCGGATCTTTGTTGTTGTTTAAACAGCGGAATGCGATACAATATGCTTTTGTATTCATTTTAGTTAATATCGTATAGCAACACAGCGCGTTATATCTAACTAACGTGTGACATGTGTGGTGACGTCATGTGTGATAGATTACGAACTTGTGACAGCCCTTATGAATTGGGCTGAATTGGCCCGACACGTTTAACGCTGCATGTACTTGTAACTTTGTGTCTTTTTGTGTTTTGACATATTTTTAGACAGCAAATATTTCATTTAACCAGCAGTAAAGTCGTCATTATTATGGTGTACTTAGATACCGAGAGGTGGCGGTCTCTTACACGCCGTATAGTTCAGTTGTCCGGCATGAACAGTGTCATATTCGTGTTGATCCAGAGCAATTATCTATTTTGTTGCCAAAAAAGAGTATTAATGTGTGATGTGACTTTTTAACGGTATGTTTTAGAAGTTTATTATAGAATTGTTAAAATGATATGTGCATCAAATTGTGTTATGACAGTTTTCTCGAAGAAGTAGAAGAAATATTTTACCAGTATTTTTTTCCACGAACTATCTTTAAAACTACTAAAATTCATGTAGAATAATCTCTGAAAATTTCATTTGGTTGACAATTCGGCCACATGTTAAAAAATTTACTTGAGACAAAAATGCGGGAAAATCCCTCATATTCATAACGTGACTACTACCTACTTAAAAAGTGTTTTATTCAAGTACTTACCCAAGTGTTTGCGATTCTTTTTAGTAAATAAAGTCGATATTTGTTTAAGGAACTGAGTTAAATAGAAAAGGTAGAAAAAAATTAAATTTGTATTTTTGTTAAATAAATATCGAACGCGTCTGCAATTGTTTAACTCCACAGCCAGTTGTAAAGCTGTGAGTGCTACAATCATTGTCTTACGTACACTTTTGACGTTCATCGAAGGTTAAGGATTTGGACGTACGGTTCACCGCGGAGCCCAACTTTCGGGGACGCATAGTTGAGGTTTCCAGAAAATCGTACCGCAAACGGCTTTATACCAAAGTAATCGAAAGGTTTAACGAAATTAAACGATTCACTTGTCTTGGTAAAAAGGCATTTGTAAAACTCGATTACTGAGCCCAAAATGAGATAAAGTATGAAGTGATTTATTCTTACTATTGAAGTAAAACTTCTTTAGGCACGACTTGAGAGTATCGGACGGAAGTATTCGGATGGAATGAACGCTCTTTAAGTAAGTGCCGTTTTTAAAAACAGAAACTTGCTATAAAATGTTGTGATACACTTTTTAACCCCCGACGCAAAACGAGGTGTGTTATAAGTTTGATGTATCAAAGGAAAGGATTTGATTTGTGTATTACAAAATTGGCTGTTTGAAGAGTTCTGGGGAAGGGGATGAATTTACTGAATTCAGAGAACATACCCAAGTGAAGTATCAAATGAAAGGGTTTGATATTTGTATGTCAAAATTGGCTGTTCGAAGGGGGGTTGGGGTAGTTACGGGGAGGGAATGAATTTACTGAATTCCGTGAACATACCCGAATGGGGTATGAAATGACAGGGTTTGATTTGTGTATTACAAAATTGGCTGTTTGAAGGGGGGGGGAGTAGTTATGGGGAAGGGGATGAATTTACTGAATTCTGCGAACATATATAAAAATTTGTTATGGACCTAACAACCTACTTACTAAAAATTAATATGAATTACATTAGTTTAAGTATCTCGATCTAAATTTTAAAAAAGTTATCACTCAAATGAAAATATATATATTATTTTAGTGAAAGTTTACAGAACACACTTCCTTCAGAGCACGTAATGTAGTAAACCGTTATAATATAAACCTATCCTTTCATTATCTGTCTTTCAAGCAGCGAAGGCTCTCAATGAAACTAAATTACCAATCTAAGTTAGTGCGGATGATGCCTTCATCACAGGAAACAGATTATACACATACAGAAAGATCATTCAATATTTTATGTATTACCTACTCGTAGTCAGAGATTGTTAGGTTTACTGCTGTTCGAAGTGTGTACCTGAAGGAAGCATAATTTAGAGATCTCAGAAAAAATATATAAACACTCCAATCTCTTATAACAATAACATTGGTGAAACGAATTACGTGAAACTTCGTTTTATGTTGTACGTTGTACTCAAAGCGGTCTAATTATTTAGTTAAATCACTTGAATTTGGTATTTCTATTGGATATGAGAACCCGGTGTATTGGATATGATAAGACATATGTGACTTCATTTTGGGCGTTTTAATAAACATGCCTCTCTGGTCTTACCCATTAACTATGGCTAACGTATAGAGACAAAACTGTCTGAACAAGACATACACGTCTTATCGATAGCTTGTTATAGCCCTTGTTAATCGCTAACATTTCTACCTTTAACCTCCACATGAGTTCTAATCCCTCTAATTGAAGTGTTTCAATGTAATAAGTGTTATCACATAATTGGTTACCTAATTACATAATTAGTACGACAAATATAAGAATTCTTTGCCTCATTGTCAATACTTAATATTATTTTACTCTATAAAATCCGTGCAACTATTAGGACATCAATAATTGGATTTTTTTGACAGCGGCAATTGTTTTTTAAATGGCCGTGTTCACGCAAGTCATGAATTGTGAAAAATGATGGATACGTCTTAAATAATGTGCCTACCGTCTTTTAAAAAACACGTCCGCGAATAATTGCGAAAAGACTCGTTTTCGTATACAATGCTCCATGAATAATGCATTTTTCAATCAAAGTGGAAAAAATCTATCAATGGATTTTAGTGGACATCGTGGAATTCTTAAACTACTTTAGATGCCCAGTTCACATTGATTTCACGCGCACTTGTTCCCAGTGAATTATGGCCGTAGCAAAAAACCAATACACTCGGGTTTAATCGATAAAAATCCTCCATTTGAATGGATTTTTATCATTCTGGATAAATCATGTGATACGATTTCATTACATTTTTTCTACATACTATCTATGAAACATCGCGACCCGAACTTGAAGAATTGAACCAAATTATAATAAAAGTGTACCATATAAAAAGCTGCTGCTTGAAGTAGACACGTCACCTCTGGCATTAGTACAAAGTTTTGTGTTTAAATAGGGTTAAAGATGTATCCATCCATTCATTATGTTTATGTAACGTCTACCTCCCTTGTAGAACGCAACCGTAAATCTGAGTCATATTTATAAACTGATGCAAAGGCATTATTGTAAAGGTAATACCGCTTTCGTTCCGAAACATAAGCGGGTATTTTTTGTATACTCGGGAATTACCCAACAAGTTTGCACGTATTTAAAGGTGTCGCCTGTACACGCCGCCGCCGGCCGCATGTCGCGCACACTTGTTCCTCTTGAGTTACGGCCGCAGCAGACGCGCCGCCAAACTTACCGTTTTTGTTGCCAAGATTAACGATGAACAACGGCCCTCGAAAAAATGTTTCACAAAACTGATATTGCCCAAAACTTTACGGCATAAATTTTCTTGTGTCATATTTTACGGCGTTTGGGTGTATTGTCTCTTTGATAGACTATAGACTTTTTATTTTTTCTCGTCTCGCTGAATGATGTCGTTGTTATACTTGTTACCCAGTTGGTAGTGACCCTGACCGCCAATAGAGAGGTTCCGGTTCTTATTCTTGGCCGGGGCTGACATATGATTGAAATGCTCACAAGTATTCGATGTTTTGTGAAGTCTCATTTTGTGTATATTCATACCACCAACGATTATAAGAAATCCTTGGGCAGAGTTATGAGTATGCAAGTGACTTAAATATACTACTACATGATATCAATAACAAGATACAGAAATACATTTTTGTACAAGTCTGACCCGTCATTATGCCCTTTGGTGAGAGGTTAAGCTTTAACAACGCATCTGACCTTATCCTTATCTATTATTGTAATAGCAGTTAAGACAGACAACTTGATGTTAAGTGATTACGGTGATAGCGTTTGTGAACTTTCTCCAATAAGTAAGTACTATTCCTAACTGAAATAAATTAAAACATTCTACCATTACTTTCAGACAGAGGGTGGTAACGCCAGACAGGTAATGAACCGAACCGACAATAGCGTCGGGATTAAGGCAGGTTGTACAAAGCCGAGCGAGGTGGAAAAAAAGGACTTGACTCCTCGTCCGTTGATCAGCAAGGTTTGTGAGATGAAGAGGATCCCTTGGATTTAAGCATGACTGCCCAACCCGAAATGATAATGAAGACCGATGGCTACATTATTTTCATTACAAAACGGGTAACAAAAAATCATAAAAGCTTTTTAGCAAAGCCAGACGGGAAAGATAAAAGGTGTAAATAAACAGTACAAATGATTTGATATTAAGAAAACTTGAGAGGGAGTTTCGTCAATTAAAGCAAAATGGTATTTTATAGGTATTATAAAATGATAGAAAAATGTATGTTTTATAATTCCTCAGAAGTAAAGTCAGAAATCTAGTAAAATCTGAGCTATGATATTACGTGGCTGCAGTTAAAGTGAATTAATGAATGAACGAGTTCCTCACCTTATTATCTTTTTGAGTAATGCGAAAACTCTGCTTATTTATACACCTAGATATATCTGAATCTCTAGAACTACAGCTATGAATAAATTAAAGTTTTTTTGTAAACCATGCTTATGTAAACGGCGGCGAATGTTGTGACAAAATAAACGAAAATTTAAAGCCTCTTTTAATACTCATAGCGGGAAATAAAATTTTTAACGCTGAACATTTTACATAGCGAAATACTTATCATCGTAGCAGTCGTTAAAGGTCATGGAAAAATATTTTTTATCGCTGAAAGTTTCAAGAAAAGTATGCAAGGATAATAAGTAGAAATGTATGTTACCAAAAACATAAGTAGGGATAAAACGGGGTTACGTCAGCCCAACTTGTTAAGGTCTTGTCTACTTGGTCAAAACGAAAACTCGTGTTTAAAAGAGGATCAATTTCTATGGAACATAATACGAGTATACTTCTTACCAAACAAAGTTCGTTCGATTGTTTTAAGAGGCATTCTTTTAATAAAGTTACATTTACAAGCACAATATTAACAATAGATACTTGGTAACAAAAACAAAATCTGAAGTTAAGATTCAACTCATTTTCACGTAAATTAAAACGAATTATCTCAATCCATATATTTTCAAATGTAACTTTCAATGGTTTGGCAAAGTCCCTGTATCATTAAATACCCGAAGTTTGAGGGCAATTTATTTATACAACCAATCCCCTTACAGTATTATGAGCACGATCCGGCCATTGAGTACCATCATCAAAACATAAAATACATCAAAATATATCGCTACTGTCCTCGTTGAATCGAAATTCAGGGTAAACGTTGCATTTTGTTTTCCATCTGCACGCTTTACAGTTATGACTTAAAGTCAAATGCTATCCTATCCTACGAATACGGGTGCTGTGGTTGATATGGTTTTTTATTATTATCTGTTGGATGTAAAAATCAAACAATGAATGTTGCGAAAAATCTTTTCACTATTGAATCAAAAATTTTACAACTCGGACACAGTAAAAAACTTGCCTCACCGCCATTACAGAAATCGAAGAGGGAAAAAAAAATGTTACCATATTAAAAACATAATAATACAGGAAGTATGCAAGAAAAATGTTGCCAACTGATGACAGATTATAACAAATGTAGTTAAGATAATTAAACCTAATTTATGTTAAGTTTTGTACTGAACATAGTTGGGGCGGGCAAGATGACAATGTGTTACAAAGTAAAGATAACAATATCATTCTTATATAACTTATTCTATTTTAAATTATGAAACTTATTCTATTGGTAAAGGACACAGTTTAGCAACCGATCTTAAATAAGTTTTATTATTAAATTTTACTTCAGCTACTCTGACATTTTGGTCTTGGCCAGGAAATACATTTACAATCTTGGCCATTGGCCATTCTAAAGGAGGGGTGTTTGCATTTTTAACAAGAACAATATCACCTATCTTTAGGTTAGTAGAAGTATGTTTCCATTTGGGACGGCTTTGCAGTTGTGTAAGGTAGTCAGCTGACCATGATTTCCAAAAATGCTGCTTGAGTTTAGATAAAATATTCCAGAATTTTAACCTGTTTATTGGAACTTCTAATAAATCTATCTCTGGATAACTGCACAAAGCTGTTCCAATCAAGAAATGACCAGGAGTTAAATATCCTCCTTCATTGGGGTTGGAAAGCAGAGGTCGAGAATTCAAGACACCCTCTATTTGCACCATCACAGTATTTAACTCCTCATAGGTTAAGCATAGGTTACCAACAACACGCTTGAGGTGGTGCTTGACACTCTTGACACCAGCTTCCCACAATCCACCAAACGATGGCGAGTAACTTGGTATATATATAAATTTAATATAATTCTTATTACAATAATTTACTACAGAATCTCTATGATCTCTAGAAGAAAGCAAGTTGTACAATTCTTTTAGCTGGTTTTCAGCACCTTTAAATGTTTTAGCATTGTCACAAAATACTTTAGAGGGCATACCCCTTCTAGAAATAAAACGACTGAAACATGCCAAGAATGTTGCAGTAGTAATATCAGATACTAATTCTATATGGATAGCTTTAGTACAAAAACAAACAAATAGAGCTACATAACCCTAAGTTACAAATGGTTTTCGCATTCTATAAACTTTTATATTAAAAGGACCACAAAAATCTATGCCGACATGCTGAAATGGTCTGCTGGCTATGACTCTCTCTGCTGGTAGTGAGCCCATGAGCTGTTTGGCTGTGACAGCTTTCATTTTAACACATTTTAAGCACCTATGAAGTACCTTTTTAACCTCTCGAATGCCATTAAGAATCCAGAATTTTTGTGAAAGGGAGCTCAGAATTAATCTAGGGCCTCCATGTAATAACCGCAGATGCTCTCTTTGTATAATCATAGAAGTTACATTACAATTTTTTGGTAATATTATAGGGTGCATTTTATTATGTGGAATGCCTGCATTCTGCAGCCTGCCACCCACACGAAGCAAGCCATTTGCATCTATGAATGGGTGTAGGTTAGCTAGGCCAGACTTCACCTTATCACCATTGAGAATAGAGGCTATCTCTTTAGAAAAAAACTTTCTTTGCATGCATCGTACTATCACACACAAAGCATATTCTAATTCATTAGGATTTAAACTTAAATCTTTAATAATATTTTGTTTCATACAGTTATTATAGAATCTGTATATAAAAGCAACAACTCTTTGTAATTTATTAATATCTGAGAATTTATCAAACAAATGAAATGGCAAAGTTGGCTCTATATTTTCCAAAAGACAAGGAATTTCCTTTTGAAAAGTGTCTGGTATATTAAAAACTTCTTGCTTATGAGGATCAGGGTTCAATAAAAAATGTGGGCCATGCCACCATAAAGTATTAGCCTGTAAACTCTGAGGCTCTACCCCTCGTGAGATGAGATCTGCAGGGTTATCACATGAGCGTACATAGTGCCATGACAACTTACTGGTGAGATTATTAATACTTTGTACCCTATTATTAACATAAATATTAGCCCTGACTCTATCTGACTGAATCCAAGCAAGAACTATTTGAGAGTCGCTATACAAATGTATGGAATGAGGAAATCTAGAGGCAAGTACCTTACTAACTCTGTTACTTAATTGTGCAAGCAAGAGTGCACTGTTCAATTCCAGTTGCGGTATGGTAAGAGTTTTAGCTAGCGGTGCTACACGTGACTTTGAACAGAGAAGGTTTACCTCCACACTCCCATCAGGCCTTGTGACTCTAACATAAAGGCAACATCCAAATGCTTTTAATGATGCATCAGCAAAACCAATTAATTCTATTGTTGAATGCTGATGAGTTTTAATAAAACGAGGAACACAAATTTTGTCCATTAATTTTAAATTATAAAGAAATTTATCCCACTGTTGGGCATAGATTGTAGGAAGGATAGTATCCCATCCTATCTTAATAGACCATAAGGTCTGCATAATCATTTTAGCTGTGATTACAATTGGTCCAATTATACCTAATGGATCAAATATTTTGCCTATATAGCTGAGGACTTTTCTTTTAGTATTTAATTGTCCATCACATTGTGAAGGAGTCTGGAAGAAAAAATTATCAGAAAGTACATCGTACTTGAGACCTAAAGCCTTTATGATGTTGTCTTTATTCAAATTAATTTCATCAAAGTATCTAAGTTCAGTAGGTATATCATCTAAAATCAAAGGATCATTAGAGCACCATTTATGTAATTTAAAATTACCCAATTTAAGTAGGTTGATAAGCTGATTTTTTAATAAATTAAGTTGTTTTAAGTCATCACAACCAGTAATAATGTCATCGACATAGGTGTTTGAAATCAAGGCTTGTGCGGCAAGTGGGAACTTATTTTTATATCTATTTGCTAGTTCTATAAGGCATCGAGTGGCTAAAAAGGTGGACGCTTTCAATCCATATGTAACAGTCTGTAACTGGAGGCAAACCAATGGTTTACTGGGATCATCCCGCCACAGAATGTTCTGTAAGCTAGTATGATGTTTATTGATATAAACACAACGGAACATCTTCTCTATGTCACAAATTAAAGTATACAAGTATGTGCGAAACAAAAGAAGAATGTCAAACAGCTCACCCTGTACCACAGGCCCATTCAGCATGACATCATTTAAAGAAATTTTATTTTTTGACTTCATGCTTCCATCGAAAACCACTCGCAACTTTGTGGTCTTGCTGTCCTGGTTGAATACAGCATGATGAGCTAGAAAGTAAACAGAACCTCCATAAACATCATATAAATTAATATCAACTTCCCTAGCATGTCCCAATGCCACATATTCCTCAATAAACCGTTTATATTCTTTTAATAACAAAGGATTTGATTTGAATTTATGTTCAAGAGATAAAAATCTTTGCAATGCAACTGAGAATGAGTCTCCAAGTTGTAAGTCCTCTTTGGTAGATATTAACGGCAAGTCAACATAAAATTTATTGTTGTCTAACTGAAGGGTGTCATTAAAAATAACCTCTGACCTCTTGAATTCATCTAAAGTAGTACTAGAATGTGTTGTAAACGCACTCTCAGTTGACCAAAAATTTTCCATGACATTTTCCAATTTTCTTTCATCACAAATAGCAAAGTTTGTAACTAAATTTGAACATAAGCTTTCATCGGGTAAACAAATTTTACCAGCAGCCACATAACCAAAAACTGTATTTTGTAATACTGGCCCATCCAACAATTTGATACAACCATTTAATACAGAATTAAAGTAAATATCAGCTCCTAACAACATAGAAATTTCAGTAGGTATATTAAACTCATGGTCGCTTAATGTTATATTGTGAGGAATCTTTAACTTTGATAAATCAAAAAATTGCTGTGGCTGTGGTGTGGTAATCTTATCAATTACATAGCAATTCACATCAAACTTGACATTTTTATGTAATAATGAACTAATAGACAAGGTGACAACCTGGTTAATATTTGTGGCATTATTATTAATGCCAATTATATTAGTATTTTGCACAGAAGGTACAAGTGACAACCTCTGAACCAAAGCATTGGTTACAAAAGAAGCTTGGCTTCCACTATCAAGCAAAGCACGGACAAAAATGTCACGACCAAACTTGTCGGTGACTTTAATTTTAACTGTAGGTAACAAGACATTACAACTCAAAGAATTGTTATTAGAACATAATGAGACAGGAGCCTCTTTCTCATTGGAATGTAAAAGAGTATTATGAGATTCTTTACAAATTCGACATTTAAATTTATATTTGCAGACATTGTCTGTATGTGACCTCAAACAAGTATGACACAACTTGTTTTCAGTTATAAAGGCTAAGCGAGTCTCTATAGGGACCGTCTTAAATTTAGGACAGCCAAAAATGGCATGATCCTTTTTATGGCAATATGCACATGAGTTATTGAAAGATTTAGAATTAACAGAAATGTTAGTTACCTGCACTGCAGGCTTCAATTTTTGATTATTATGGCCTATTGGGGAGGTATCCTCCAGCGCCATAGCACGCTTATCCAAATAGGCTAGAAATTCTGCCATAGTCGGCAAAACCTCTGGATTTCTGTCAAGATAAAATGCACGGTGAGTATATGTATCCAATTTTTTAGAAAGCAAGCACAACAAGAGACGATCCCAGTTATCAACTGGTTCGTCTAAATTTTTTAAAGCATATAGTTGTTGTTTTACCTGGGAGACAAAGGTCCTTAGAGCGACCGCTGTACCCTTTTGAACTGGTGGTATATCTAAGATGAAATTTATGTGATTACAAATCAAACGAGTCTTGTTATCGTAACGCTTCTTCAGCAACTCCTTAGCTTCTTTGTATGATTTGCTGATTAGGGGCAAATTAATGATAACAGATAGTGCTTCATCTTGAAGATATTTCCTTAGGTAAAATAATTTCTGCACATCTGTAAGTGCTGCATTGCTGTCAATGACAGCTGTAAATAGCTCGTAAAACGGCTTGAATTTGGTAAAGTCTTTGCCATCAAAGGACGGTATGTCCACGTTTGGTAACTTCGAAGAAGACGTGCACGTCGATTGAGATGTATCAGAGTTGGTGAGCATCCTTATGTTCTCGTTTATTTTGGCTAATGTATAGAAGAACCGCTCTTCAAACGCCCCAACATCTTCGGAATCATTTTCATCGACACCGAGTATGTCCAATTGCACCGCTTCATATTGTTTAAGACACGTAACGAGCTTGTCTTTTCTAGCCTCCAACACATCAATAGTAGCAGAGGCTAAATTGATCGGGTCTTCTATGAAGTTTTGAATTCTAGTCAATGTGGCCTTGCACGACGCACGAAGCAATTTGCACTTCTTGAGATCCGACATATTTATTTTGTCGTTAGAATTTTTCTCAATGCTCGATGTAAGCAAAATTGAGAAAGTCCGCCGGGGGCCCCGGTCCAGGACACCTGGGTATGCGCCGCACACAGCAAGCACACCGGCGAAGCACGTGCGCCCACGCCGCGCAAATCACACCAACACTATTACCGGACTATATTTCTTATCACGCGCTGTGTAATTACTGTTACTCGAAGGACCACTTTGTTGGATGTAAAAATCAAACAATGAATGTTGCGAAAAATCTTTTCACTATTGAATCAAAAATTTTACAACTCGGACACAGTAAAAAACTTGCCTCACCGCCATTACAGAAATCGAAGAGGGAAAAAAAATGTTACCATATTAAAAACATAATAATACAGGAAGTATGCAAGAAAAATGTTGCCAACTGATGACAGATTATAACAAATGTAGTTAAGATAATTAAACCTAATTTATGTTAAGTTTTGTACTGAACATTATCATTTATTTAAATTAACTTTAAGTTACCTTTACAAAATAGGACATATGTGCTATAAAGGTTGCGTTTTGACTACGGAACCCTAAAAATAGAACCGAATTGAACACTTCCTTCTTTTTTTAAGGTGGATAAATAATTTGAACATATCCCACAGCAAACCTTGATTTTTTAGAGTTCAGAACGAAAAAAACGAAAAACGGAACCCTTATGGGATCACTCGGTGTCTGGTTGATCACTCTTCACAGCCAATATTCTCCGAAACTACTGGTCCAAGCGAGTTGGAATTTGGTACTCATTTGATTTTTATTACCCAATGACGAAGGTATAAAGCAAAAAAGCAAAGCAACAACCCGTACTTGTCCCACTGCTGGGCTCGGGGTCTCCTCTCACAATGTGAGGGGTACAGGCCATAGTCTACCACACTGGCTAAGTGCGGATTGGTAGACTTCACACACCTTTGAGAACATTATGATGAGCTCTCTGGTGTGCAGGTTTCCTCACGATGTTTTCCTCCACTGAAGCAAGTGACAATGAACTTCTAATACGCACATCATATTTGAAAATTAGAGGTACGTGCCAGGATTTGAACTCGGGCCCCTGTGTTCGGGAGACCAACGTTCTAACCACAAGGCTATCACTGCTATAGACTGCTAAGACAAAGGTAGAAAGAAAACAAATGAATATTGTTTTTTTTTTTAACGAAATCAAAATTAAAAAAATACTGCTTTGCAAACTCGTGCGTCATGTCAAATGAAAGGGCTTATTGTAAGGATCTCAAATATATTTTTGTTATATTTCTACAATGGATAGTTTTAAAATTATTCAAGAAAAAACGAAAATTGAAGACAAAAATTGACCATTCCCCCCTTATCTCCGTAACTACTGAGGCCAGAATTTTGAGAATAATACGGAAAACAGTACTTTACTTATGTGTATATAACAGGAAAACCTATAAGAACTCTATGGTCTTAAAAAAGGCAAAAAAAATAACGGTCAATACATAGTCAAGGTATGGAACCCTCTTCAAGTGAGTTTAACTCGCACTTGTCAAGTTTTTATTTCTTCAACAGGAGCGGCGCATATTCAATCGTGTTATTTCAGTGTTGTTTAATGGTCAACGTAATTCTCTGAACTCCTCGGAAAATCCAAAAGGTTTCGACGACAAATTCTTTTACTAAACTAAATTACACGGGAGCGCTTATGAAATTTCAGCACTAGCTGACATTGCTTGTAAAATTTTTATTGGTAAACAATAACGCATATTATTATGTTACATCGAAAAATCAAATATCATTCATATTGCTTAGGTTAACTTAAATCTTAAGCTTTATCATTCCAAATAGATACCAGGCGTGTTCCACTACGATAAAAAAAAGTCTGATGATAATAACAGATCACTGTTTTTGTGTTGATGTTAATGCGCCATCTTTACACATTATCTTCAAAATGGTGTATGGGAAAAGTGGAAAATTGACTTCATCAATGGACTGAATGTGCATAATGCATTGTTTTAGTAGTCTCAAACCACCTTTGGATTATTGCCTTTCAAATGAAACCATTTTGAGCAATATCGGTTGTATGGTTTCAAAGTCTATAAAGGACATCCTTACAAACATTTTTTGTGTTTTAAATATTGGCTTCAACCCTGTAATTTATATTATAATATATTGTTATATAATATTATTATTATTTGTACTTAAACTTAATTGTATTGTATTCCCACCTATTTAGTTGTACCTAAATTATATTGTAGATTTATGTAATAATGTTTATGCACTTGTTTTTAACATTAGCTGTGTTCGTCTATAAGTGGAATTACTTGCACCTAAATTAGTTTTATGTAAACATATCTGTTCATATCTGTTCCTTCTGGATTCAGAAGGCTCAGGACCGGTCAGAGTGGCGCAAGTTAGGGGAGGCCTATGTCCAGCAGTGGACCTCCAAGGGCTGATGGATGGATGGATGAAACATATCTGTTCATACAATGTAACATACAATGTAGTTTCGTTGGCAAACCTAAATAAGTAAATAAAATAAATTAATAAAATATATAAATAAGACAATGGTATTAACACCCATTCAAAGTTATTTTGACTCGAAATAGTTACTTTCCACAAACATTTTTGTGTTGTCTTATTTCCTGAATTAAATTACAAACAATGAGCTCGAAATATCTCTGTTCATTCCTTTTTGTTGTAAATTAATAATATTAAAATATGTCCTGAATATTCTTACACCGCGGTGCAATTCGCTGCGGGTAACAAGGCAGTCGGCGTCCGGCAGAGCCATTAACTGCCACATTATCTCGTCGCGTTTCGCAAATATATTTATATTTGCACGTGTATTCGCTACATTCAACCGCAATTCCATTTTATTTAATTCGAGCGGCCTGGTAGATGTTGTACTGCATTATAATAAAATTCCAATGATTAAATTTATATAGAATGGTTCATTACTTTACTACAACGTCTTCTATGAATAAATAAAATTGCTGTAGATTTGAAACCTGTACCGCTATCTGATGTCTTCAACGAGACAAAAATTGAATTTATCACAACGCCACGAATATCAGGGATTCACTTTCTACGAAGTCCCTCGTGTATTGCTGGATTTCTTTTTATGCCTTTTATAAGAACTCAAGGTAGAATCTCAATGTAAAACTGATATGTCAGCGTAACCTCAATGCAGTAAAAAAAATTTACCTAAAGCTACAATCTCAGAAAGAGTATCTGCTGTTTCATTTTGCTGTCAATCTTAAAACTCATAACTGAAAGAAGAAAAGATGGTGTGATACTTCCTCAGCTCTCAAAAATAACAATCCATTTTATATTTTGATCGATTATAGAAGTATATAAACTAATTAGAGGATAATTATTCTCAAATTAAGTAAA
This sequence comes from Thymelicus lineola, assembly GCA_963932265.1. Taxonomy (NCBI): domain Eukaryota; kingdom Metazoa; phylum Arthropoda; class Insecta; order Lepidoptera; family Hesperiidae; genus Thymelicus; species Thymelicus lineola. Next base: position 8,690,413 of record OZ010682.1, on the reverse strand, counting down.
TTTCTCTCTTAAAATCTAAAGGAAAAGAATAACCGCTTCCTAAAAACTAAAAAATCATCTGCGAAAACTGCAAAGCGTAAGTTTCAGCGCTAAAAATGGACGACGAGAAAGCTGCGAAAAATGTCAAAAATCAGTTAACGTATAAAGGAAATCCAATTATGGGGAATAACGAGCCTCGTCCCGAACACGAAATTCTCTGCTGAATTTTAAATTAAGTAAACACGGTTTTGTTCAAAAATCCAGCACATTATCGGAGCCAAACGAATTTCCTTCTAACCGCTCGTAGTTTATCACAAATTCTTCGTCACGTGTTTTATTATAGTAAAAAAATCTTAATCGTTTATCTTTTTTAACGTACGAAGTTAGAAATCTTTTTTGTGTAAATAAAACGGGAGGAGACATCCTTATGATCTTTAAAGTTCTCTATCGAGTTGTGACTTGCTGTTACCCAGCTATTAGGTGGGTAATGATGAATAAGATTATGGTGTATCACTCTACAATTACAATAATAAAATACTTTTAGTCGACCGAGGACAATGTCGGCCGTAAATTGTTTCTAGATTTTCCACACAGAAGATTATTTTATAGTAAGTAAATAAATTATGTGGGACGCTTAGTCTCATAATATAGTTCCAGAGAATGTTATTTTTATAGTGAGTAATTAACAATAGCATGAACTTTTTCTATGTTTTACTAGGTCTCGGTTAACTTTTATTTTATAACAGTTACTAATAATCCTACCCGTGATAATTGTTACTCATTCTTATAAGACACTTACGAAAATCTCATGTTTACGCAATTAATCTTTTGGTTCCATTTCCTAGTCCTATAAATTAATAACGTAAATTGCAGTAAAAACAAAAACTTTGTTTACGCAACATGATTTCCAAAAATTACAAGAAGATACAAATTTTTTGCATGAAATGTAAAAGTTTACCTTTTCAAATAAACTTACCTACGCATTTATACTCAGCTAAAGGATCCGTCTAAACATGTCAATCGCAGGGCGCGCGAGGTTAAATACTGGGGGTAATCTATGTTAAACACGTATCAAATCACTACGTACCTATCGTAATACATATCGCATTGGGAGAAATCTATGGTATCGCATTAGGGAAAACGCGTTGTGGAAAAGCGTATCATAACGATATACCTACATCGTTTTATAATTATTATATTTTTGGAGTTTAACTCATTTAGAATCGATTTTCATATTTACATGAAAATTTATCCTCATTTATTAATCTATATATTTTACTAGCTGTTGCCCGCAGCTTCGCATACATAAATTATGTATAATAGTGCGACTATAAATTGAGATGTAAGCTATCCTATCTTTCAAGTTGGATCAAACTGCACACGGTGTGCAAATTTAATTAAAATCGGTTAAGTAGTTTAAAAGTCCATCGCGGATGTGACACGTCGTAGCTGACACACACAATTTTTAAGCTATTGCATAGTTTCTATCGCGGGCCTTGAGCGTGGAGACAGAATCCAGAAATTCCGTAACGAAAATAACCTAACAGCCCCCACTCCAACCGGCACAGCGGTGATAATTTTATTTCCTAATATTAATACTTGTAAAAACACCATCTATGTTCTATTACGAGAACTATTACGATACGTAGCAAAGTAATATTAGAATACACTATGTAGATACAAAATTAATCACAGATGGCACTTAACACATATAGTTTGGCTATAGAGATTCTTAAATTAAATTATTTCAAAATATTAATTAATTTGAAGCTATTGCATAGCTTCTATCGCGGGCCTTGAGCTTGAAGACCGAATCCAGAAATTATGTAACGAAAATAACCTAAAACCCCCCACTCCGACCGGCACAGCGGTGATAATTTTATTTCCTAATATTAATACTTGTAAAAACACCATCTATGTTCTATTACGAGAACTATTACGATACGTAGCAAAGTAATATTAGAATACACTATGTAGATACAAAATTAATCACAGATGGCGCTTAACACATATAGTTTGACTATAGAGATTCTTAAATTAAATTATTTCAAAATATTAATTAATTTCATTTAACTCAATATTGAATGATACCACCTGATACTGAATTGACTGATACTGAATTTTTAATGATAACGTGTATGAAATAAAATTCCTGTATAACCTACATGTATTGTAAGATAATAAAAATATTTTAAACGATATTAACTTCTCATTTATTCAATAAAAGAAAAAAAATGTTTTCTTATCAGTCACCACGCTCAAGTGTAACTTAAATTAATATCAAAGAAAAAAAATACTACATAAATAAAAAATAAATAAAAAATTATATTTGCATAAGTTGATAAAAACAGCTATGCAATAGCTTTACCGCGGCAGTCTCCGAGTTCCACACGTCTTTTTATTTTATTTTAACCACCCTCGAATTTCACAGAATAAAACAGATCACTGAATGCTAACCCAATCTTACCACAGTATATTAATGAAAACCACATCAAAATCAAACAAATCATTTCTGCGATTAGCTGGAACAAATTATTGAAACATCTTGGTGGGGATTTCAAGAACAAATCATAATTATAGCAAATTAATAGATATAGCGTAAACTGCTTATAAACGGACAGACGAGTCGCATTAAGTTCTTACCGTCATCCACGGACTTTAGGAGCACTTACCATCAGGTGGATCATTAGCTCGTTTGCCGGCTATTTCCATAAAAAAGGCAAGGCATAAGGCATAAGGCATGAGGCATAAGGCAGGCAAAGGCAAGGCAAAGCATCAGCTTCCTGAATTTTGTAAAATTGTTTTTTTATCCGACTTCAAAAAAGGAGGAGGTATTCAATTTGACTGTAATTTTTTTTTATGTTTGTTACCTCAGAACTTTCGCCTGGGTAAACCGATTTAGATGATTATTTTTAATCGAAAGCTGGTGCTTGTAATGTGGTTCCACTTAAAGAGCGAGATCTGACGAGTAGCTTTTGAGTTATCCCTAATTTTGAAGACGGTTATTTTTTATCAAAAATTGTACAAAATTGCATACAATTAAAAAAGCGACCTTTTACCATGCGTGGTTGTCGCGTTTCCTGGTCCGGAATGTCCCTTATTAAATATATAGCGCACGCAAGAGCCGCGCCCGTGACCCACTCCCTCACAATATTCGGGAATAACGACCGCATTTGGTGTTCGTACTCAAATAGAATACAATAGTTTGTAGACAGTAGTTTACGCAGCTGCTATCGGCCCAGACAATATATGTGCGGTTTCAACCTAATACGGCACACGTATAAGTGCTTATGAAGCATCCAACTGAACACCTTATGGGAGATAGTCTCACGTTATTCGCGTGATGAGACTCCTATAGAACTAACTAAACCAAGACTTTGTCGGGTCTATCTACCTTTTCTTACCTATCTATCAGAATAGATCAGTGTCAAATACACACAGTAAAGGTGAATATGATGAAAGATTAGTTACATGGGGCAAACGTGACCAAATAAAATGGCTAATAAAACGGGTAACAATAGTTCCAGTTCGGTAAAATTTGAGAACATAAGGAAAATGTTTATCGTAGCAAAGAGTTTGCCAGTATACATAAAAGTTGGTAATAAAGTCCTGAACATGCTGCAAGCTTGGCTACCATTATGTATCTCCCAGTGTTCCACTGAATCAGGGTTAGGAAGTAATTTCCTCGGTAAAACATTCCCGCTCTGCCAACGCTTGCTATTGTTGTAGTAACAGATAGTTTCACCTGTAATTAAAGTTTGCGGAGCTGATAATATCGCTTGTGATTGCCGGCAACTACTTAATTACGGGATTTGAGACCCCGAGGGAAGCGATTGGAGACCGTGAGTCGAGTGGCTCCGAAGATTTACGGCTTGACCCCTCTTGATCTGGTAAGTTATCAAATGACGTGTAATTACAGATTGCAATCTGTCGGATTAAGAGTTTAATGTTTCCTTATTTAATTAATTTAGTTCTTCAATAGAACCGCACACCTTGTGCGTGAGATATTGACATGGGAATAAAATAAGACTGTGTTAATTACAACGTTGTCTCCAGCCTATCATTGTTGTCATGAAAACTGACCGTACATAATTTGATATTACGACAAACATAACAAATAAACCTGTAACATAATAATTATTAAAATCTAAGATTATTCCAGCACAAGGGATTGCTACACCCAACCGTACGATGTAAAAATATCGTTTGTAGCCAATTTCAATTACCGAAGTTTCTGAATTATCTCGTCGAAGCGTATTTACGCCAGCTTCCGATATGGCGACTGGAGTCGGGAAAATGTTACTTTTTTGTTTGAAAATTTTTAATGAAATAGCAGGAGTCGGGATTGTTCCCTCGAGGCAAGTTCGGCTTCGTTCTTGCTGTAAATTTGCTTAATTAAGAGAGAGGCTACGTGCCTCGGTTTCTTATTCGTTATGACGTTTCCCAATGAACGCAACTTTTATCTTATTTGGCGGAGTATGGAGATTTGGGTAATGCATATTCATCATCGGGAAAGTTGCCGAGTTTGACGAAAACCCTAATTAACTAAAGCCGTTTTTCCTGTCGACATTTTCCTTACGACACGATGACGAGCAAACTGTTATGTTATATTATGTACCGTAAGTATATTATAATATTCGTTTGATAAAAAAGTATTTTATGTTCATTAAAAAAACATAATAGGTAAGTGAGAAAAAAAACCGGCCAAGTGCGTGTCAGATGGAGTCAGGCCACGCGCAATGTAGGGTTCCGTAGTTGTAAATTTATCGACTATTACTCATTAACTACTTATGCTAACACAATTATGATAGTTTTCCTTGTAAGCTCATCATTACAACCTATTTTTGTAATTATTTTCATTAGTCCAACTCCAATGGTTTAGCTAGCAGGGGGCTTATATCTCGCCTAATAATCTATACTCATCTTAAAATGAACTTGAAGGTTTATGAGGTGTTCTGTCAAGGAGAACAGATGGAAGGTTTAGGTCGTTTGGGTTATTTCTTACACTGTCATTTGACAATCATTACCGCAAATAGAAATGAGTAACACCGAAGCCATTCACCGCAGCGTTGCCGGCCAAGAAGGAAGCTCTACTTATTACTCTGGCTCCCTGACACGATGTCCATAACAAGTAAAAATATTTTAGTAATCAATCAGTCGTCATACTGGGCCTTCATAATCCCGCGAGGACTTTACAAATGTAAATAGCCGACTGCCAAACGAACCACCAGTTGTTAAGTGATCACCGTCGCCCATGGACATTAGCACCAGCAAACGCCTAAGAAAGAAACACACACCATCCATCAGCTATTTCCACATCCACCCTGGGTTGACTGGTGGACAATGCCATTAGGCATTAAGTTTGCCCTTTGTTTCTTATTTTTAAGAGGTGACATAAACATGTAAATAAATAAATAAATAAAGGATTATGTTGAATAGCGTGTAAAAGGCTGACTTCTACATGATTAAATACATCTCATGTAAAAGCAATGTATAAAACTAATCTAAAAGCTGTCTTTCGCAGAAAAAGCCTAACACGCACTTTACATACGAATTTGAAATACAGGTAGGTAATTCAATTTTTCGCCTAATAGCCCCGTCAGGAAAAGGAGAGTGAAAATTCCCATTTTCCAGCTTACACGTGGTTAATAAATGAATAAAATTGGTTTTCAATTACGAGTAAAATGTGCCTTTGAAATAACTTTCGTAATAAAAGTAGGGTATGTTAAATGTAAAATTTTAATGAAATTTCAAATAAGTATAAAATTCATTTGTTAACTAGATCCACACAGTGATGGCTGTAGACCATACCCTGGTTGAGGGGGATGCGTACAAAGCGTTGTTTCTCCACCACACGGTTCACAAGAGAATCTCCCATTTCTGTAGAATAACATTAAAACATAACCAAAAATCCATTTTATTGGTATTGGTGCCGTCAAATTCAAACAACATACAAAACATAAACAAAAACAACGCATTCTTATATTTATTACTCTTACGTCGTCACGCAATACGTAGTGATTTGTGATTGATTGTGCGTGTCCATGTGACACATGGCAAGCGAGGGGCGTAAGTGGGTCATAACAAAAGTTATTAGTTTTATGGGCTTAAGAGAACTAGACCATTCAATCAATATGGCTTGAACCAATGAATACCCCACTATAGGGCACGAGTCTCTTCTTGTAACTAAGGTGGCCTCCAGCTAGAGCATCCTACACCACGCTGCTCCATTGCGGATAGGTGGAGATGCCTGTCAATCAATATAACCGTACCTAGATAGTAAGTTCGTGACCTTGGCAAGTACAGTTCCGAATTCAATCCACAGGTAAAACAGATAGAGCTATCACAGATAATTTTTTTCCTCATTTTCCTAGTCTTCCTAGTCATTTCTAAAGACATATAAGTATGGATATACCATATAAAGCAGTGATAGCCTAGTGGTTAAAACGTTGGTCTCCCGAACCCGGGGGCCCGGGTTCAAATCCTGGCACGCACCTCTAATTTTCAAACATTATGTGCGTATTACAAGTTAATTATCACTTGCTTCGGTGAAGGAAAACATCGTGAGGAAACCTGCACATCTGAGAGTTCTCCATAATGTTCTCAAAGGTGTGTGAAGTCTACCAATCCGCACTTGGCCAGCGTGGTAGACTCTGGCCTGTACCCCTCACATTGTGAGAGGGGACCACGGGCCCAGCAGTGGGACAATTATGGGTTGTTGCTTTGCTTTTGCTTTTATAAAATATAAATAGTCATAAAAACAAGGAAGGAACTGCAGGAATAGAGTGCGTCAGAGATGTTCGGAGGCCTTTATTTTAATTTTCACAATGTAGTCAAACAAATAAAATTTTTGCCCCATATTGCGTTACTCGATTCAACTCCATGAATTATGATTTTCCTTTTGTCGCAATAGAGATATTCTCATTTAAAATACAGTAATACTTACTGAGGCCCAAACGGCGGAATCCCTCCACATCGCAACGTCTGTATAATATTATGGACATCGTAATCATTGACATCCTCCTGAAAACATGAAGAATTAAGGTATTAGTTATTATACAATTACTAAATCTAACCACTGGTTTTAGGGCTCTTCGGAAGGATTACGTTGTTAATCTTGGTTTTAATAGTTCATTAATACAATTACTACTATCATTATTTATCTGTGGGTTCCACCTGGATAGTTACCACCCTCTTGCTTGAATCAGCTGCAATTCGTTGTGTTCCGACTGGGGGCTTTAGAGCCAGTTCTCTTTATTTTTCTTCTCTGTTTCTTGTCCGGCAATGCATCAGTCTTTGTTCTTTGGTGTCGCTGATGATCATTATAAATTTAGAGGCAGTATTTGAATTGAGTCACACTTGTGGGAGAAAACTTTCAAGCCTTTCACTATTACGGCCTTTGTACAAGTAATAAGTAATACTAAATGGCTTCAATCCGTTGAACCCCCTATTGAGTAGTCTTAGAACATACTGCACCACACTGTTCCAATACGGCCAACCGTGGTGGTGGTGGAAGGGTTAGTGTCCATCCCAAAGTTTTCATGCCACCAGAGGGCCTGAGATATGGCTTAACGACTGTTATCTTAGGATAACAACCAAGACTGATGATTTTATATGCCCTCCGAAGTACGCAAACGCTCAAGACATTTTTGCCACTAGCGGTCATCCACAATACTAAGTAATAACCAGAAAACACACATAATAATCATCATTGACGACCAGCACCGGAGCGTTGACACATGCGCCCTGGCACTGCACCGTGTCGACGCCAAACAACCCATCGTCTGAGAGACTGCCTTCACAGCAGCACGCCGCCTCCTCCACCGTACGAAGGATGAAATCTGAGCCTCGGAGCATACACGGTGTTGTCACGCAGACCTTCAAGTGGAATTTCCCTCTAAATCGCCTGTAAGCCAGTATTTAATCTAATGTTATTGAATTCGTCAGCTGAGTTGGGCTTTGTGAATCTGAAAACTGATGGGGAAAACTGTAAGCTGAGCAAATTAATTACTGGTAGTTCAATCTTCTAATCCAATTATTCTGGTATATGTAAGATTAGGTACTCTAGTCTTAGATTTGTACGTCTTTACCACCCCGCAATACATGGGATCCTAAATAGTTATTTGTTTACGACGAATGACGACTATTTGAAGAATAATCAGCAATAATATAACAATTAAGTGGTGCGGTTGATATAAGATAGCCGTTGTAAGGGTATAAAACTTGCTAAATCCACTATTATTGGGCTTAACGCATATTGAAACCAATTAAGGATATTTAAAGTGTTTAGACGTCTATTAATATTATATATTAATCCAAGTTACCTTTTGTTCATCGTATAAAAAGTAGCCCATTCATAGACCCTCATGCGAGGCATTTGTAGCAACTCAGCCACTTTGTGCATCGCTGATATCGGCACCCAGCCGATCTGTCGCTGCACGATATCCATCGCCGCGCTCACCGCTGACCGCTGGGCACCCTCCGGGTAATTCTGAATTATCGCTGCTATGCGCTGTAAGTGAACAAAACACTTGTTTTTATAAATAGAACGTTATTTTATACTTCACCTGTGTTAAATGCTAACAATACGGGTGCTGTAAGAGTTTAGTGCATATCAAATGATGTGATAAATAGTTTAAAAGCCGGTACCATTATTGTAGGAATGGAAGAGATACAGTTATATGTATTCGAGGTCCTCATCCTAATACTAATGTTTTTCAGAAATCTCCACTCGTTCTTGAGAAGATGTTGAAAAGTAACAAAAAGTGTGCAATATAACAAATTGACCTCATTCCATTGACAATATTATCCACATTTTCAATAACTTTATTACGTTCCACCAATTAATTCTAGGTTCAGAGAAAACTAATTGGCTTAGCCTATTTAATATAACCACAAAGGCTGCAGAAATAACAGACTAAATATTCCAATACAGTACACAATACGAATTAATCACTGAATACCGGCTAAACGTGTCAGAAGTAAATTTAGCGAGGGTTCATTATAATTGTATTTTGCCGGGATGATTATTACTTTAATGTGAGGGATTAAATCCGTTACATCGAAAGTTAGTTTCGGGATTCATGATAACATTAAATAATTTAATTTATGTCAGAGGCTACATTCATCTTCTAATAAAGGGCTCTCTTTCTTGGTTGTATCAAGCTGTACAATGGACGAGGTAATACTACTTGGACCTTAAGTCAGGTCACAGGTGGTAGGATCTTATTACCACCTGCATAGTACTGCATACCCTTCACTGAGTGGCAAAGCTGGTAAAACTAAGTATTGTGGATGTTTCATTCAATCATCAATCAGACCGCCAATTCGTTTGTCGGCTATGTATATAATAAAATAACAAATATTTACAAAAAAATGTACCAGCTAACTGAACATTTTGTAAAAAAAGATACAACTCAATTTATTTCGTAACCATAAATTCACTACAAAAATAATTCACCAAAGTCCTTCGTTTTCATAAAAAAAATTGGATTGTTTCAAATGTCTTATATTCTTCGTCTAGCTCGACCTGCAGAATCGAACAAAAAGAAAATATTTTCTTTCATGAATAAAATATTTCATGAATAAAATTATTGTACTTTTGGCACACAGCTCAATATGGTCAAGACTCGTGTAAATGGGAGTAATTCAATTAATCAGTAAACCACTCAGAGAGCCGGAGGGCTTAATCAGACAGTCTAAGTACTGCTGGAATGACGCCGGGAATATGGATGTTTTATTAACCTAGTAACCGCACTCGCTTAGGAAAACGAATAGTATAGGTTCGGCAGCTCAGTTTTCGGCTTTTAAATAAAACTCAACCGTGTGGAAAAATACCCTGCTAGATTGTCGTGCCAAGGGTCCTAGGTTTAAATCCTAGCGACTCGGTCTGGATGTGTGTCCTTGTCTTTGTGTGTTGTCCATGGCACCCAGACCCAGGGAATCCTACTATGGGGCTATAAGTATATAGTGGTATTTATTATATTGAAACATACCGCCATATTTGCCTCAGTAAATTCAAAGGGAGTGTCGGGGTTATTGTCAGGAGTATCTCGATGTACACTTAGTTCTTCACTACAACGCCGTTGAGAAGTAGAAATCCTTCTGATGAAACCTGATAGCTGTGAAAATTTAAGCTTTATATTAAAAACTTAGTAAACGAATGAAATATAGGTTTTATAGTTATAAATACTACGCCAATTTGCTGTCGTCTCGTCTATTATTCTACAAGGAAGGTAGGTTATCTTGCACTCAGGAACGGTACAATCTTACATCCCTTAAATGCATTTAATGCTTTGTCAACTGACTCAATATAGTTAATGTCTGAGGAGGCCTAATATATACTATCTCGCTACTACCTACCACGCTACTCCAATTAAGAATCGTTGACGGTTGCACATAGTTATGAACAAATATTTTTCTAATTACTTACACTTTTCAAACTGCGACCTGAAATAATTTTCAGCATTTTTTTATTCTTGTATTATTTTATTAGTACTTGTGTTTTATGTAATCTGCGAGTGAAACTTCAAGTGATTTTGACAGTCGTATTTGTTTTTTCTGATTTTCTAATCACTTAAAACCTCTTTGGTGGTCAATTTTCTACGTTATAAGCGGTAATCACACAGACATTTACTATCTATATCTGTGGGTAATCACTATCTTCCATAATCAGGTCAGCACCTGTTATGAATATGGAACTATCTTAGTACACATCTGTGATCCTATTAATATTATAAAAGCGAAAGTTTGTGCGGATGTATATTACTCCTTCGTTCAAAAACTACTGAAGAGATTTTCATGAAAATTAGTACACAGGTAAATCCTGATATGGAATAAAAAATAAAGAAAAAACACGGATAAAACCGCGAGCAGATTGCTAGTTATACATAGACGGCAATGACTTAATCCGGTTTCACTTTTAACTTATGTACCTACAATAGAAGTTCTCGAGGACAGTTGGCTCTATTAACTTTAATATTACACGGAGGAGAAAATTAAATCTATTGTAGATTCTTCAATTTTAAACGTGTAACGAAGCGGTGTCTTTAAATTTAAGATGATAAAAAACACTGTGATTTTGCGGGTAAAATCAACATCTAAAAACAAAGGACGAATTCAAAAAGTAATTTGCGTCGTGTTCTAGCTGAAAGCTTGGGAACCAGTTCTTTCTTACTTTTTCTTCGTTCTAGGTTGGCAGCGTGTCAGTGATGCCTTTGGTGTTGATGATAAATAACGCTTCACACTCATAGCCCCACACTAGGTTTCCCTGTGTCGTGGGTGCCATGGACAACACACAAGACAAGGACATTCACACCCAGACCGAGAACAGAAATTCAAACTCATCATCCAAATTTCCGCTTCGCTGGGAATCGAACCCAGGACCCTTGGCGCGGCGATCCGGCATGGTAACCATTGCGCCACACGGGTCGTCATGATAGATCATCAGCTCGTTTATCGACTAGTTATTGTATAAAAAAAACGTGAATACGTGAACGTGCGAATTATTTCAGTTGTATAACAATTATTAATTTAATCTTACATTCATGCCATTAGGCATTAAGTCCGCCCATTGTATGAAAACAATAAAGGATTAAATAAATAAATAAATAAATGTGTACTTATATACGCACGTAAGAAGTTATAATTCTTGGCGTAACAGAACAAAAATAGCTAAAGATTTCATCCCGTATGCCACAACTCTTTGTTTGTAAAAGGAATCTGTTATCAGCTAACTTCAACATGTCGCTTTTTGGCTGTCGGTGTGCGCGTGCGTCGTAAAAATTTAACTCTCATATGTTTTTCCAAATGCGCCAAAAGAAGTTTTACTTCAAAAATTACCGAGATATTTAACATAATAAAAGCGAAGTCCACAACGACAATACGCTATGCTAGTAGCTTTGGATTAGTTAGATAGATCTATCAAAAAGTCGAATCGCGATTGTTAGTTACAAGGGCAATATTAAAAGTGATATTAAAATAAACAGAGGGTAGTATTTAAAAATACGTTAAGTGTCTTAGATTGATGCATTCTTTATTTTTATTCAGAATGAAAGACTGGAAAGAAAAACTTATTCAAGTTTTAAACATATTTGAAGATTTATGTAAATCTCTTTAACGTACGATATTTCAGATTTAATCAAAAAAGATGATGCTATACTTACTTATATATTTTACGACGTCATGTTTCTCCGAGAATGTCTTCCTTTCGACGTTGCCGGAGCAGGAAAATTATGGCAATTTGTGAGGTGTGCATGTTTCGACAACATAGTAACTAAACCGGCTTAAATTTTATTAATCTAGATTCTATGTCATGAAATATTATGCGCACAACAAAAATAGGAATCTCAGCGTTGTCGTATAATCGCATTAACATATACTCTAGGTATACATGTCTGTGGGTCCAACTTTTGTTCTAATTGCGTGAAATTAGAGGCAAATCTCCAATACGCGATTAAAGATTTTTTATTGACAGACTGATAGGGAATAATGATATCCGAACAAAACCAGTTTCAATGTAAAAAAACCGCACCAAGTACACTTCAAATTATAAATACAAAAATGATAGCTAAATTACAAAAAAATTATGACATAAAAAAACAAGTACGTTTTAAATTAGAAAAAAAATTTTGCTGGAAAAAGTGAAATAAATGGTGTAGGTACTTGGTGTGCATACTTTATAGTAAGCACTTTTTTCAGATAATCTTATTAAAAATAATCTTAAATTAAATAAAAAAAAATCCCCGACAGTTTTATTTACACTAAACATAGCTAAGAACACTCGAATAAGTCACCTTCACCATTACTTACATAATTACGGCTTAGATACAGTAACATAGGTGATTACCACAAGAAGCTCGTCACTACCAATATTACTGAATATTATATTGAATTCTGTGAAAAACCACAGTTTGCGAATCAAGTTCAACGGGCGTTAATATTCGCTAGGTGCAATATCAGCGCGATGTGAGCCAGCCTGAGGCGAACATCTTAGAACCGTTATTGGGATTATGGAATTTGTACGGAAGTAGATAGCTGCAATTCCAGCGTAAACGATGTTTATTAGCACCTAACGTGCTAACTACAAAATTGTGAATAGCTTAAGTTTTAGTCTGTTCTGAAGATAGTTTGTAAAAAGTTGGTTTGAAAAGATTTTTGAAAGTGATGTAGAAAATATGACGGTTTTACAATACAATAAAACCGATATTATGTGCCGAAAAAGAAAACATGAAGCATTGATATGAAGAAGCTGTGTGTACTTATCTGTGGTTCCTTTGATTGTCTATGCTCGATCATAGAAAACGCTTTGTTTATACATAGCCGTCATAAGTCACCAGGAAGTGCGGGTAGGTTTCTTGAGGACTAACCGCCATCTTATTTTCATAGTCTTCATCATCACCAGGAAGAATTTCCGTCAATGCTTCATGTTTTCTTTTTCGGCACATAATATCGGTTTTATTGTATTGTAAAACCGTCATATTATATGCCTCCAGAAAACATGAAGCATTGATATGAAGACGTGTTTGTTATCTGCTGGTGTTATTATAGACACAACGCTATGATGATTAGAATTTAGAACATAGGTTAATTAGTAAGTGATTACTAAGGAACCGCTGTAAAAAGATATATAATTTAATAAAATTAAATTACATCATATTAATGTAAGTGTCGTTAACGCACTGAAATCAATAACTGCAATCGACAAAAAAGAATACAGTAAACATAAATTGATATTACATCAATTAGCTGAAATAAAATGTTATCGTATCGACAAATAGTTAACGATTAAGAGATATTAATTGTAACTGTAAAATGAGTTTTTATTATCACTTAAAGTAATTTATACATACGACAATCCTATTTGTAGAACGTCTTAGGTGATTTCCGATTACCCCTAGAAGGTATTTCGTCTATTAAGTGATTTGATTACCTTGACTGAGAACATAACGTATTCGTTTTCCAGTGATAATACGAGATGCCTTTTTATAGGTTTCGCACACCATAACAAAAAGGCTGTTTGCATCGTTAGCTTTTGATGTTCTCGGATACATTCTTTGTATGAGTGTCCGGACTAAAAGTACTGGACAAATATTTTTATTCTTATTTTCTGAAAGCATCTATGCGAATTGTTGACTGTCAAAAGATGGAATAAAAACCTGTATCGAGAAACAAATAAAATCTAGCATTAGCAATACTGAGAAGCGTGATATCATAAACTCTTTTGTCAAGGAGCTACGAGTAGCTCTGTAAGTCGGTAGCTGACCTACGAGCAATATCGAAAAGTAAATCCTTAAGTGGCTGAAATCCATTAAAATGTAATGAAATTTAATGAAATCCAGTTCAAAAAGTTATTTGAGTTCCATGAAAATGGGCTTTTTACTATTTTTGGTTTTGCTAAAAAACGTGTTTTATGATGAAATTGAAAACGTCTGTAGCGACTACGTCACGTGTGTAGGTGACGTCACGGGAACATCGCACGTGTGCCTCAGCATGTACACCATTTCGCATTTTTACTCTGCATGTGTGCCACGGAAAGCTTACCAATAGAAACTAGAATAGTAATTTAGTTAACTTGTGCACTAGAATGTAGAATATATTTTAAGACAATTTTTCTTTAAGAGAAAGAAATATAAAAAAAAAACTGGCCACATCGGCAAGTTGAGGCACTCTAAAAATTATGCCCGGAGACTGATCACAGCAACAACCATCTCCTGATTACTGGGAGTTACGTATAGCATGGATCGTTTAATTAACTTTTCCTCCTGGGTTGACCACACTTTTATGTGTGTAACATACCCCCTCTAGTTTCTAATTACGTAAGAGGCTACGACGTTGTCACGTGTATTGCATTTTACAAGAGGTTTAGGAAGGATAGTAATCAGACAGAAAACTTTCGGCCACTGTGACGCCACTATCACGTATGTACCCGTTGACCAATTCAGATACGTTAGCACCCTGGGTAGATTCAGAGGAGAGAAAACCCGTGTAAATCAGTATCTGCACGGTATGCTGATTGCATCTATAAATTTTGCCACTAAATCTCTGTAGTCGATGAACGACACGTAGTTATCACCGCGGTCTCTCGAAATGCGAACAGCTTTGTTTACTTGGGGCAACAGATACTATTCCACTGGTTCCGTTATTATGCTGTATCTCCTCGAAAGGTCACACAGTGACAGTTATATAGTATGTTGAACATGTCTGTTAGTTTCAATAGCTGTAATGCCAAGCCCATTATGCAACGGTTTTGTGGCCGGTGGCCCCCTCCTTTCAAATGAGAATGACTGCAATTAGAGTTCGGATTGAATCAAACAGAGCGAGCTTTTAAACGTCTATAAGTTCAAATTTGTGGATGCTAGTATTATAAACACCACTTGGGGATGGGCTGTTTTTGATGGAATCGTCTCTCGTTGAAACGACGCAAATAAATTTGCAGGTTGCGGCAATGTGATCTTCCCCGCGTTATTGCGAGAGTGGCAAATTTTATTTATTGTTTTATAGATATTGATTTCTGAATAACAGGTACATCTAGTTTGGTATGAACATTGTATTGTTTGCCATCTGCCAACGAATTCAAAGGTATCCTACCTAGATCTTTGGTTGGACTTAGAACTGATTACTGCAAATTTACTTACCAGCACAACTCCAAGAGCCTCAAGGCTTCCGCAGCTTGAGAACTTTACTTTGATGGGTCCTAGTGGACCATGGGATGCCGCCAAGAGCCTCACAGCTTCCGCAGCTTGAGAACTTAATTTGTATGGGTCCGAGTGGACCATGGGATCTCGCCAAGAGCCTCACAGCTTCCGCAGCTTGAGAACTTAACTTGGATGGGTCCTAGTGGACCATGGGATGTCGCCAAGAGCCTCACAGCTTCCGCAGCTTGTGAACTTAACTTGGATGGGTCCTAGTGGACCATGGGAAGTCGTCTAAACACATTAGAACCCGACATTCCCTAGCACGCAAGGTCTCCTCGACCCAGCATGTTGCTGATGAGAATAGACAGGGAACTGAAACCAAACCGAGTGGCAGAGCTATCATCTCGTTTAATGTTAGGATTACTTACCGTATAAGAATCCGAAGGGCTTTTACTCGCACGCAAGGTCTCCGCGACCCAGCATGTTACTGATGAGAATAGATGGGGAGCTGAAGCCAAACCGATCTCATTGATATAATTGGCCAAGATAACTTATGTCCGTATACAGACCCGATAGGCTTTTGCTCCAGGAATATAGAAATGCCTGTGAGATATATATTTTTATTATTCAGTCTTGAAGGAATTGTGGATCCGGGGCGTGAGAAATAAACTGTGACCTTCCGGAAATTAGTATCGTTCTCAGGAACGTAATTAGTCTTCAGAGGTCGAACATGGGACACATTGTTCCACCGCTCTTCTTCCACGGGAGAGAGGAGAGAAGAATGAACATATATCTATATATACTCGTATTTGTGCAATCTGCTCTAAATTGTCCCTTGAAGGTACAATCAAAAGTTTAAAAACGTGTTGCCTCCATTATCAATTTAGTAACATCAAGTACTCACCATTCGGTATCTGTATGATCCCCCTATAATTGTCTCTGATATCTAGTCATTTTTACTAAGTAAGTACCTGCTTGGGAGTAACTAGAAAAGTAATTATTTTTAACATACTGTTTCTACTTATATAAAAGCTTAGACATAGGAGGTATCGTCTCATAATATTTCCTTTTGAAATTTGACATAAGTATCTCTCTTGCAATTGTGAAAGCCATGATATGTGAACTCTCAGTAGGAAAAATAAATGATGCATATTTTATCAGGAATTTCTTCTATCAATCTGCAACGTCTTCATGCAACAAGCCCTTTATCGCTCATAGTTTGTAACAACAGGTCAGACACAGATAATTTCTGTGATGGAGACGCTTTACCAAATAATTTCAAAATTTTATTGAACAAATTAGTAGAAGCTACTTCTGTTGAAACGATAACAATAACAAGTTATATTCAAAGTTCAGAAAATTCTAATTGATTTAATCACGTATGGACCACTGATACACCTAGGTATGCACATAATTTGCATAAGTGCAACTGTGAATAATAGCTCTATTGACTCTGTTATAGCAACACAATTCGTTATTGCTTTTTAAATTACAGAAAACCAGGTTGCTTAGTCATCATATTCAAAAATTTGTTATAGAGAATATGCTGCCGTCAATATCAACAACAATCAGAGGAACAATTAATAGATTGAGAAACAATCAAAGTAATTACCTACTAAACTGTTTGGCAGAGGCAACCATAAGTATTTGTCATAATTAATAATAATAAAATTTTCGACCAACCTTGGATCATATCTGTCTTACTGGTACGTAATGGCGTACACTGTTGCTGCATAATTCTCGTATATGTTTAAAAGAGAACTGACCTGGTTTATTTTAAGCATCGATAAGGAGTCCTTCGTTACCTCTGAATCTCGTTTTGGCTGAAACGAATTTTTTTTTTTTCCCGAGACCGCGGTATCCTCCATAAATGTAGGTGTATATTCCTTTTCGGCTAGAAGCGAATTTTTGCAAACCACATTATTTTGTTACTTTATTAACGTGACTATCGATATTCGAGACGGATTTCATATTCAACTTGAATAAAACTATAATTAGATCAAATAACGATGATCGTTATAGCTAATTATCAAAATACGATACTTTTTTTTGGCTAAAAAATGTTAAGATGTTCGACCGCCTTTGGCGGTAGTACACAACGCTATGAAAATAAGATGGCGGTTAGTCCTCAAGAAACCTACCCGCACTTCCTGGTGACTTATGACGGCTATGTATAAACAAAGCGTTTTCTATGATCGAGCATAGACAATCAAAGGAACCACAGATAAGTACACACAGCTTCTTCATATCAATGCTTCATGTTTTCTGGAGGCATATAATATTAAATTAGCAAAAGTTATGTACATCATTTTTGAGAATTTTTGAGATCTTCATTACCGATGTATCTTATTGGAAGGCTATCACGAAGGAATTCATTAATATATTATTATGATAAATATGATGGAAATATTTAAACAATGACTGAAAAAAAGTATTCGTAGGATATTTTTTACGATCTTATAATATTAACAATAAACGCTTACATACTTATACCTTGGCAATAGATTTATTCCTGTCGCGTGTGGCATGGACGACTCACATAATGAAAAATATAGTACTAAATAAAACTTACTAAAACTTTACTTAATAAAATTGGCTGGCAGAGAACATACAGCAACGCAGTCTGAAACAGTCAAATAATGGATCTAGACTGGAAGCATGAAACTTTGTAACTCCTGTTTAGTGTGTGGGAGCTTGAAGAAATGAACAATACTCACTTATAATAATTAATAATTACTTTAAAGATAATGGGATTATGAATGATTTGTTAAATGGTTTTTAGTTTTTCTGTTTGTTTGTTTGGGTTAAATCTTGCAAGCCTAATTAGATCCTAAGGAGTTGAAAATTTACATATTGCTTTAGTTCTGTTGACAATACATTTTTATGATAAGGATGACCTGATATTACACACAGATTTGGCTTCAGCCGAGGGGACTTATGAACTTTTATAAAACCATTCATGTTCCAGGCAAATCATTTATGGGGCTTTGAACGACAATGATTGGCTAAAAAGTGTCACGTGACCACTTTGGTAATACGAATCTTACGTTTACACTGGAACATGGCTGGAATTAAGAGTTCAAAATAGACCCGCTGGTATCTGTATTGACACTATATTAACTAGTATGAGTATAAATATAAACTTCGCCAATTTACTTGAAAGTAAAAAACGTAGTGGGTACGTACAGTTTTTTTGAAAATTCATCTATTACAGGAGTATAGAAAGCACTAGTTTTCTAAAATTAATAAAAACTGTTTTATAATAACTCACGCAGCACGCAATACTTAAAATTGTGCTACAAATTAACAAAACCAAGTAATATATCACCGTTATCAAAAGTACTGATGCACAAAAGCAAAATAACTTTTCTTTTACAGAACTGGTTGCGAAACTTCTTAAGGAAACGGGGACCGAATGGACGCGAAACGATTTATTCCCTTTGTTTTATGAGACAATTAAGAAAGGAAGAACATCGTCCCGTTAAGAACATTTCTGTTTCCCGTTATAAGAAGAATGTTTTAAATAGCGAATCGAAAACTTGTAACGATTCATGTTAATTACAGCAATAGGACGGGAGAATAAGAATTATATTTAGTATACTCGTAGAATTAGAGAAGGAATAAAATATTGAATTTTGACACTTAGGTATGTACAATATTTCGAGTAGTTATATCATTTTAAATAAATAATTATAAAAGATGATAATACATGAGAACAAAAGTCTACAGCTGAATGATGATTACATTATAAACATATGGATAGGTAATACTTATAGATATGCATCACGGTTACGGCTTTTCCATGTCGATTTCTGTAAACAATTAAATACCTCGTGCCGGGAGCTGTGAAAGAACGTTACACAGCTTAATTTTACAGTTTGTTTTGGTCATTTTTAATATCCAATTAGTTTTTTTTTACTTTTTGAAGTGAAACTTCTTTAGAATCGTTAGTGATTTGAAACCGGATGCAACGACAGGTAAGATAATATAACCGCTAATTTCGTCATTCAATTTAAGTTGTCCGTAGCTCAATGGTCAGGACGTAGATACACAATTCCTGATGCGCAGGTTCGCGTCTCACAATATTGCTTTTATTTTGTTTTATTTTTTTTTTAGTTTTATTTTTATACTGTTTTTAAATACTTTCAAATGCTCTTTTAAATATTTTCAAAGAATTTATCAACAAAAAATAAGAATTTCATTCTTTCATTCTGGCGATCGACCACCGACCGACCGATTATACAGACAGTAAAAATGCTAAGTTGTATTCATAGATGGCGTGAGGCTTGTTATAAAATCTTTGGATAGAACATTCGTTTTATTGCTAGATAGATTTTTAAAAAGTGCTAAGTTGTATTCATAGATGGCGCTTCGATTTATTGCTTTAAGATTCGATTTATTGCTTTTTCATATCATTATTGCTTTTTCATTACCAAAATTTTGGAAAGTTTCACTTCTACCACGTGTGAATTGCACACATTTTCTTTTATTTATTTTTGGATGGATGTTGGACGCGAACAAATTGTAAAAAATACCAGTGTTTCTGTTTTATTCATTCGATATTGTTTTGGATAAATTCACATAATCTTGAGTCCGTGTTTCGAACCTTTATAGGTTAAATTTTTGTTTTTTTTTTGAAGTGAAAAAGAATTCACAGTACAATATTGCTTCCCGCAGTCTTTAACGTTAGTTTAACTTGTTTACAGCCACATCGCTTAAAAGCTTGTTTCTCGTTGAGTTTAAAACACAAAAAAGTTTAAAACATGCGGCATGAAATAAAACTGGTTTATAAAAAAAAACTTTAACATTTTAACAGTGCACTTTGGCCGCCTTGTTGGAAACTACAACTTTTCCATTTAAACTTCGACACAACTTACTTCCCTTTTATGTAAACTGAAATGATCGCTATTTTATTGTAGAAGAAAAAAATAAAATCAAATTACTTCCAACAATCAAAGATCTTTCAACCGAGCAACGAATTAAAACACATAATATTGAAATTCAGCACTTTCTTGAAAACGTATATTCCTTAAATATGTATACATAGTATCTACATTATATAAAATATAGAAAATACAACTTTATATACATATACACAAGGTATACTGATAGCATAAAAAGACATTTTCGTAATGGCCATGACAATGTCACGGTAAAAATTGTTGTAATTTACTGACAAAAAATCATAATAAAATGCTTACTACAAAAACGAAATCAAGATTTTCAGTACAATCAAGTAGACTATGGTCGTAGCGCACATATCAACTCGGAAAGGGATCGTCACCGGACCGCCTCGCCGTCAACCTAACGTAAGCGCGTTACCAACCGACCAACAGCTACAAATCGACTCGGCTACGGCTAGGCGACGCCGCGGTTACGGCTCGAATGACAGCAGTTCGCCGACGCAGCGGTAGCCGCGGCGCCGCGGCGCGGGGCGTGCACGAGGAAACGGAAAGTCGAAGGATAGCGTACGGTGAGACGTAAGCGCGGGTACGGCAAGTCGTCCACGCACCGTACCGCGGTTCGTGAGCTTGTCTCGAGGCGAGGCGATTACGTTACGAATCCGATAAGTGTGCTTTACAGTAGGGAGTTTCATACAAATAATACTGACATGCAAGAGTTGATATGTTTACGTTCCGTTTACGAGTTGATATGTGTGCTACGACCATAATACGTATTCAAAGTCAGATATACGAGTACATATAACACAATACTGCCTTGACATTCACTAAAATGTTAATTTGTCGCAACCTTCGGCCTAGGCAGGTAGTAATTTAGGCTTTAGTAAAGTTAACCTTTGACCCTTATTTTCTCCATCCGTACTTCACATTGTCTCCAAGTAGGGCCAACGAGCAGTGATTGACGTTAATGAAGACGTTTAGAGCGTAATCTGTTCCAGACGCTTCCAAATTAACGTATCCACCAAAAACATATCATGAAAAATAGTTTGCCAAGACTCACCCAGTTCTTTAACGTTATGACTGTTTTAAAGTTATCAGAGCCAAGCCAAATTGTTAGACAACATGATTATAAAACTCGATTTCCCATTCCTCTTAATCACCGCACATGAAAATCAGCATGCAGATGCTGATTTTAGATTTTTCACCGGCTAATCGCTATTGAGCACACCCTATTCATTTGAGGCTAGTTTGGCCTAAGCCTCTATGGTCGCTAAACTAGAATTCATTCGTACAGTCGCCAACTAAAATCTTAATTCTCTAGAAGATGTTAAGCGGAACATTATGAAACTGTGGTGCTACGATACATAGGGATTTTTGTGTCTTCAGTAGATTAAATTGGACTAAATTTAGTCTGCTCCATTCTGAGACCCGCTCCAGAGATGTCTCGAGTTCATTCCTTTTGTCTTCTAACTGCATCCGAGAGATGTTTGCGCGGGCGAAGTGGCGGGTGTACTGTACTGTCAGCAATCAGCATAGCAATGTATGCTCTCGATTTCGAGCTTATCATTAATAGTATGCATGATAAACACACTTTAGGTGAAAATATCCAGATGTTTGTCTTTTTATATAATATTAAGTTTATAAATAATCTCACACTCGCGACCGGACACTAGAGTTCCTTGTGCTGAACGTCTACAATAATACTACTCTTCTTCTAAGTCTATGAATACTATATCAACAGTCAATACTCAAGAACAACGATTTATTACGCCATTGCAATTTATATCATTTTGAGTGTGAAGCATTATTTATTATGAGTGTGAAGTGTTATATAAGGTAATGGATGCCATACACGATCAAGTGTAGGTACTTGTCAAGTCTGCAGTTTGACTTGTCTTTGCAGTTTAACTTGACGCGTCATACAGTTTGCATGAGATAACTATGTATATTACCAGATAACTTACCGTGGCCACACACAATCAAGTATACTGGATGCCGTGTCAAGTCCGCTTGACGCTTGATCAAGTACACATGATCGTGTATGGCATAAGATACATACCTACACAAGTCAAATCTAATCCCACATTCGGTACATTACACGGCTAAGCTTCTTTGTAGCACAGGTACTGAAACCGCAAGGGACTGTCCATTTTGTCAAAGCAACAGATACTGTAAATGTAAATTAATCCTACATTCCTAAGCCGCTCTTCATTAAATATGTAGTAGTATGAAGTGAGTAAACTCTATTAATTTTATATTTCTTTTAATTTTATGACTTTAGTCTACTTAAAATCATCATCATCAATCATCAACACACAATAAAACTGTAACTGATTGATGTCTGTAAATGAAAGATATTTGAAAAAAACTTTAACAAGGGATTTTATTAACACAATAGATCTCATATCAATTGACGACCCGTGTGGCGCAATGGTACCCATGCTGGACCGCGCTGCGCCGAGAGGGTCCTGGCTTCGATTCCGTTTACTAAAGAGAAACGAGGGCATTTACTATTAATGATAACAAAATTAATAATATACCTAATTATAGCTCACAAAAAAAAAAACATAAACGTGTACTTATGTACGCGCGTGAGAAGTTATACTTCTTTGGCATCATTAAACAAATATTTAACACTAGCTGTCTTGGCGAACTTCGTACCGCCTAATCAGTGTTGGTAAATTAACTTTTATAGTATTAGGCTTAACAAATCAGAGACCATTAAATTATGATGATGGGATCCCAGGAAAATCGAGGGCAACCCTCAAATTTTATAGCCACGTAATATGTTTTTCATATATTTTCTAAAGCTGTTCAAGTATTTGCGTCTGATAATCATCGTCTCATATGGATGAGCTGATAATTACAGGTAATACGTAAGGTAAGACCGATAGTTGTATCAAGATTTGAATTTTGGGAAAAACTAAAAATTAAACTTTTAAATAAAAAGTCGAACCGCCTTCAAACTTGAAAAAGTGAAAAATAATTTTATGAAAAACTGTACTTGGTACTTATTCATGTACCTAAAGTACATATATATTTATGTAAGATAAGATACTATAGTATAATTATGTAAAATAGTCCGTAATTGTGAACTGTCTTGTATTCTTTTACTTCCTGTGTCTCCCACTCCTATCCCATCTCCTTATCTATCTCCCTCTCATATCCTATCTCCCTATCGCTTCACCCAGGTGGAGAAGCGACACCGGACAAACCAACCGTGGATAATCTAGGTAGTTAATGAATCAATGATTATGCTTGATAGTGTGACAGTCATATTTCGGTGACAATTCGAAAGCTTCCGCCTGCTGCGATAGATAAGGCTGTAACGTCAATCTGTGGGCCGCTCTATTTGGGCAGGATCAAAGTTACGGAAGGGGATTATAAGGGTCTGAGATAAGCTCATTTTCTAAAGCTCAAATTTGTACCTATCTCTGCCGTCGAGATGTTTACGAGTCGAATTTTTGTGAAAGCCTCGCCAGCACCGGGCACTCATTTCTTAAATTAGCTTTGACAAATGACTCTACAAATTCCAATTTGTAATGTCATTACCCAAATGCGTTCCATTTTTGGTCCAAATAGGTTAAGTATTTTCGCTCGAAAATTTTATCTCCAGGTATACCTACTTCTTTATTTCAATGGCTTTGACGACATTTTAGTTATTTTTTGTATTGTGTTTGTTGATATTGATAATAATTCAATAAGCTACAATAAAACAGATTTTGACATTATGAACGAAGGACAATAATTTCAACTGGTAATTTGGAAGAAGAAAAAGATTTCATCATTCTAATTTAATAGTCGGCAATGTTTCTTAGACCACTCAACGTAATAAAATAATCTTGGCGGGCCAGAATGAATCTCGTTTATGGAAATATGAGTTAATTGCTTCATAACACGTTTACTTTGACGAGGGTCCGAAAAAGATACAAAGAGGATCTCGCCAAAAACCTTTTAACGAGCACATTAACGTTGAGCTCTGGTATTATAATACTTGACATGTTGTAATGTTTTCACGACTTCCCGGGTAAATACAATAACGCTGGCCATACAACAAAAACACTCTCGAAACCTAATCACTTTCAATTGGATAAATGCTGGCTCATTGTTGTATTGTATTTTTTTCATTTTTCTAAATGACGTTGCATTTCGTACTGTTAGAGATAAAGCCAAAATATAGGGACACCCCACAGGGTGATCATGACGTCAAAACGTCAAACCGATGCGCAACATTACAACAGCTTTTGATCCTTCATCACTAAACAAATAAGTGATCTCAAGAACACTATCCATAATAAAACAACGAACTACATACGAGGAACTATTTCTATGACTACGATCACCTCGTTCATGCGCGGTTAAAACGGTGCAGCTATAACTAACCTATCAATTAAGGATTAGTGGCCCATCCATGTGTCAGAAGTTATTTAGCCTCCTATAGCTTTCCATCAAGGCTTAACGATAAGATAATGATCAGCGGCAGAAACTTACTTGAAATTTAACATAATATATGAGCGTGAGTGCTTACTCCCGTACTGCCCGTGTTATTTACAAAATAAACTTAGCTATATCCAGTTTCTCCAATGCTTCGGTAAGAGATGGTTACATACTCTTTAGCTTCGGTCTTCCGAAGCAAAGCAACGGCAGTTACTAGCCATTATTAAAATAAAACACGTACTGTAATACTTTTAAAATATTTGTAAAATTCTAACTCAATATGTTCTCCATAATCCATTTTGAGTTTGAGCTATGTATGTTTGTGTATATATTTTAAAAGTTTAAAACATACTTATATATTGTATGTTACCAAAAATTTATTTATAATGGGGGCCAAAAATTTTCTTCATGCTGCAAAGCCCTTACTCTCCTAATTGTGTCATAAAACAATGGGAAAGAATCCTTCCAAAACCTCGTTTACGTTTACTTGTTAAGTTTAGTAATTTGTTGAGCAAAAGGATACTTCCTTTAATAATAAATTCCTATATAGCAAAGGCTTATCAATATTTTAGTTGCGTATCTATATAATTGTATTTGTGGTAACCTACCCTCGCCTTAAACCCCAACTGAGAATTGTTTATCTGGAATGAGAATTGTAGGTAACCATGTAGATAGGTTAGGTTGTCTGGTAGAAATCGCTATTACAGTGATAAGACCGCATATTGTGTCTAATATAGTGTTAAAACGTTAGTAAAAGCCTCAAATTAATAATGAAATTTTAACTATGGAAAAGTCCACGGTTTTTTGGGTGTCACCTTAGATTCTAAACTGCAATCGTCGTTTAGAACATACCGTACATATAATACATATTTTTATTTTATTTACTACTTCCTTACATTTACTATATACTGAATAATTCAACTATTCATATGTACCTTTCTTTGTAACTGTGTTCCCATTAAATTTAAAATTATTATTTAAGCCAAAAATTGAAGATCAATTGTTATTAAGTGAAGAAAGTCTCTTTCCACTTATTATAATGATCGAGACGATTTATGAACGTTGAAATGAACAAAGGATTTCAATTTTAATCTTTAGTGTTGAAAGATGCTTAACATATAGGTATGGTAATCTCAATCCATAATTGTTCACTTCTGGACACAAGCCTCTCACAATGTGAGAGATACAGCCCATAGCCCACGCTGGCCAAAGTACGGATTGATAGACTTAGTGCGGATAGGTATGTAAAATTTGACTGTAGCCCTTGTAAACATATTTTAGACGTTTTTGTTTTAAAATATAACGATATTCCCTTATTACACATAACTGTATGTATTTTATTAATCTCCACCAAACTGTACTTCCACCGCTTGGTGTAGTATGATCTAGCACTCAGTAGTGGGCCAATAATCAGTTTTAGTCTGTGGATAAAATCATTGTGAACGGCTGTTAGACTATGTTCCTACGGATTCTACGTTTTTGCGGGATCCAACAATTTTTCATCCATCTTTCACTGTTGATGTGTGTAATTTCCGCGAAAAAATGGAAGCTCCCGTGGAAATGATGTATCTATAAGTACTGGAACCTCGCGCTATTGCCTCTTTAGTTGTTCAGCAGGGTGCAACGCAAGCAGGCCCGATAAACTTGGGCTCAGGTATTTACGAAGCCCCTTACAAGGACTTCCATGTATTATACACTTGACAGACTTGGCAGTCTTAATAAAAAGTGTGGCATAGCGCGGGAGTTTGACGTTTGTTTGCGCTTTGGTTATTGGTACTACTCACTCTTACGTCCCGTCCACACGTATTAAGTAGATAAGTAGTTAACTAAAATTTAAGTAAATTTTAAGTGAATTAATACGTGTGAACGGACATTTTAGTAGATAAGTAGATAAGTAATTTAGTACACAAGTAAACAAATAATTTAGAAATTTTTCTATTTTTCTGTTAAGTAGGTGGGCGGGGCTTATCACTTAACACGTTTGGACGGGCACTTTTTACTTAAAATTTACTAAAATGGTTAAGTAATTAAGTAGGTCACGACGAAGTCGTAAACTTCTTTGCGTTGTTGATCAATAGTTTTTAGTAAACCAAAGGACATGCAAGATTTATTTTAATTTAAGATATTATATGAATATTTTAATTTATTTTTATTATTTTAATATTTAATTCTTAAAATGTATTATAATTTCTACCAATACTCATACTGCATACATTGTGCCCTATTTTATTCCTATAGGGTATCTATCCCTTTTTTCATTTTCATTTTTACCCACGACGGACGGAACGAAACGAAGGCGGTATATGCATTAGGGGTTAGAGGTTGCTTGTTTGTTAGTTTGTATGTATGTATATTACCGTTTTTATGAAAACTACTGGGCCGATTTCATTGCAGTTTTTTGCATTCAAAAGGTATCACTAAAGAGCGGGCTTATAATTATATGTTTTATGGCGGTAGGCTACCAGAGGGTGCTGCAGTAGCCTGATACGGGGGGTTTTTCGAAATTTTTATTTTTATGCTTTGCTGTCTGTACCTACACGCTGCTAACTATTCCAATTTTTAACCGACTTCAAAAAAAGGTGGAAGTTCTCAATTCGACTGTATTTTTTTTATGTTTGTTACCTCAGAACTTTGGACTGGGTGAACCGATTTTGATGATTTTTGTTTTAATCGAAAGCTGATGCTTGTCGTGTAGTCCCACATAAATTTGATCGAGATCTGACAATGGCATCCATGTCAAAAGCATATAAGTCTTAAATTTGCATTAAGTATGTGCGTGACAAATGGACGAATAACTCAATATCCAACCGATTTCGACGATTCTTTTTTTATTAGATTTACTTCATTTGTGGTCGGTTATTTTTTGTTAAAATTAAATACAGCCGTATTGGGGCGGCTTAGAATACTAACCCGAATCCCACGCCGGAAGGGTGTCGTAAAACGCGACTAAATCCGGCCCGCTGGTGGTAGGGCCCTCGGAGGGATTATAATATTAGTAGTATTGATTTTAATTGTTAATTAATACCATTATTACTATTATTATTTCTCCAGGGGTTCACCTGGATAGCTAATTAGCTACCACCCTCTAGCATGAGTCAGCCGCCAAACGACTCGTGTTCCGGCTGGGAGCTTGAGAGCCAGTTCTTTCTTTCTTTTTCTTCTTTCTTGGCCGGCAACGCATCGGTGATGCCTTTGGTGTTGCTGATGTTCATGGGCGGCGATAGCCACTTACCACCAGGTAGATCGACAGCTCGTTTGCCGGCTATTTCCATAAAAAAAAATTAGATTATTTGTGTTACGCTTATACATACACACCCTCGCGGTAGGTTTTTACCTGTGTTGCGGGTGGCATAGATGACACATATAACACATCCCAATAACACCCATGACCCGAGTACAAATATTTAACTGTCTCATAAATATCTGCCCCGGCCGGGAATCGAACCCGGGAATCTAATCACTTCGCAGGCAGGGTCGCTCTCACTACCAACTAGGGTAGGTACATGTAATTTCTACTTAGAAAAGCGAGTATAATTTTATTATCCAAATTCCGAATAAAACGATCAGGACGCATTTTTATTAGTACAACATTAATTATGAAAGTTACACATCTTATTTTGAACTGCGCTATTTACAAAAAAAATATCCTTTCTCCAAATTAATTAAGTATTTCGTATATATGCACACCAATATGTGGCACTTTCATTGGTCCAATTGGACCAAGGCTACAACAAAGTATGTATTTTATTTTTAACTTATTAACTTCATTCAATGTTTCACTAATAACAAATTTCAGTATGGAATTCATGAGTTCTTTTCGGTCTTCCATCTTTATTTTTGAATGCACTTATCTACTTAACAGCTTTACTAAATTGTTACGTGTGGACACGCACTTAAAATTATTCACTTAAATTTTAGTTAAAATTTACTTAACTACTTATCTACTTAATACGTGTGGACGCAACATTATGTTGCTCATGGAAAGAGTAGGGGAAGTAAGCCCAAGACGGGTACCCAGCCCAAAAAGGGTAGGCAATGCGACATCGTCAGATTGAACGCTGGACTCGCTGCGAACAGTGCAACAGTCGCTCCGCACCCCGCTCCATCTGAGGCAGTCACTAAAAAACGAAGCTAGTAGAAACACGTGCGCAGTGACCAAAAATATTTTTTCGTATGTTTCGATAAAAAACTGCAAGATAAGTTCACATTGATTTTTGCTTTTGCTTAAATATCTGTCTAATAGTGTTAATTCAGTATCGAAATAAACTTATTCAAGTATATTTTCATACTCAACACACGGATTTAGAGATAATATATGAAGGTTATTTTTCGAATAATGCAAACTTCTAGCTAAAAGGCAAAATGGGTAGGGCAAAATGAGTACTTACCTACTCGTTTTGCCCCTTTTTTACGCGGGGAAATCTTCATGGATGCCATGAATACTATTGGCTATGCCGGACTCCTACCGGCTAAAACCACCACGGGTGTACTCCTCTACACCGTCGGTCAGGATCACGGGTACGCTCTCGCATTCTTCCGCGAGCCTGACAGCGCTGGTCCTTTTTGAGATCCCTTTCTCAGCATGGATCTGGAGTTTAACCATCCCTTTTTCACTACAAGGCACGCGGATGAGCCGCGCGCACATTCTCGAGGCTTTATTTTACTGACGGCTGACACCGTGTCCACCGTCACGACATCAATTCATGGAGGACGGAGAAGGGCCTGGTAGGCCCTCTTCCGACGTCCTACTTTCCGGCTGCAGATTGGGAGGTTAGATGATATCTCCCTCTCCCTCTCCGCAGATTCTTTCTGCGACATAACCTCCTCGCAGAAGGAAAGTCCCACATCCCAAGACCTCTCGGTTCTGACCATTGCTCTTATTATGGTCAAAAGCGAGAGATCGTCCCCCATTTCTGCGACGAGTTCACGGCGCTCATCCTCCCAGGCTGGGCACACTAACATTGTGTGTTGCGCCGTATCCTCGACGCAGCTGCAATGGTGGCACCTGGTGGTCGGTTCCCTTACTTAGATACTTTCCGAAACAACCATGTTCGGTGAGCACCTGTATGAGCCGGACGGTAAACAGCCCATGCCGCCTGTTTAACCAATCCAGGATCGGACGGACAGCCTCGACAGTCCAGCATCCGGCTCTGGGTTCAGCCAGCTGCTTTTTCCACCTTTCAGTCATCGACTGTTGAGCGTGGAACTTCCACTCTTCCATTTCTCTTGGCGAGGGTACAATACACATTACACATGACCTCAACATTACAGATCTCATCGCCAATCATATAACGAAGCTTGAGCATCCCGCCAAGACGCACGCTGCCTCGAAGGAGATGGTGCGATATCCTCAAATGACTCCGATAGCCATCACCCTCTGAGTTCTTCTATCAGTCAGCTCTTCTTCCCATACGGGAGCTCCGTATAAGGCCATAGACCGCAACACTCCTAAATAGAGACATCTGCTACTTTCTTTAGGCCCACTTAATAGAAAAGAATAAAAATAGAGGCAAAGAAAATAAGTATGAATGAAATGAATGAATGAAAATTTATTTTAATATAGTAGCAATGGTGCCTGGCTACAATAAAGACTAATTACTACAACTGACTTCAGTGTTATTGGACATTGTTATATTCCTACCCATCTTAGGCCGGCCTTCCGTTTTGCCCGAGGCCAGTACCCATTTTAGGCCCCCCCTACGGGCAAAATGAGTTTTTTGAAGGTTTATGTTATTTGCTCATAATAATTTTGCTGGTGTAGTTTTAAGTAATATGACCTAATTTTATCAAACTATATTAAACTCCCTTACACGCATCAACTTAAGTCTTTACAAACTATGTTATTAACATGCTCAAATTTTAATTTTGCCTTAAGGTACCCTTCTTGGGCTTACTTCCCCTAAGCTAGATAGTAAATTATTTATGGAGAATTGACCGTAACCTAGCTAATAGTAGCACTGCACTCGTTAACATTGCGAAGCATATTCTGTATAGGTATTGCACGCTCACTCGCACTTATGTTGCGTCCACACGTATTAAGTAGATAAGTAGTTAAGTAAATTTTAACTAAAATTTAAGTGAATAATTTTAAGTGCGTGTCCACACGTAACAATTTAGTAAAGCTGTTAAGTAGATAAGTGCATTCAAAAATAAAGATGGAAGACCGAAAAGAACTCATGAATTCCATACTGAAATTTGTTATTAGTGAAACATTGAATGAAGTTAATAAGTTAAAAATAAAATACATACTTTGTTGTAGCCTTGGTCCAATTGGACCAATGAAAGTGCCACATATTGGTGTGCATATATACGACGTACTTAATTAATTTGGAGAAAGAATATTTTTTTTGTAAATAGCGCAGTTCAAAATAAGACGTGTAACTATCATAATTAATGTTGTACTAATAAAAATGCGTCCTGATCGTTTTATTCGGAATTTGGATAATAAAATTATACTCGCTTTTCTAAGTAGAAATTACATGTACCCTAGTTGGTAGTGAGAGCGACCCTGCCTGCGAAGTGATTAGATTCCCGGGTTCGATTCCCGGCCGGGGCAGATATTTATGAGACAGTTAAATATTTGTACTCGGGTCATGGGTGTTATTGGGATGTGTTATATGTGTCATCTATGCCACCCGCAACACAGGTAAAAACCTACCGCGAGGGTGTGTATGTATAAGCGTATTACAAATAATCTAATTTTTTTTATGGAAATAGCCGGCAAACGAGCTGACTATCCACCTGAATCACCTGATGGTAAGTGGCTATCGCCGCCCATGAACATCAGCAACACCAAAGGCATCATCGATGCGTTGCCGGCCAAGAAAGAAAGAAGAAAAAGAAAGAAAGAACTGGCTCTCAAGCTCCCAGCCGGAACACGAGCCGTTTGGCGGCTGACTCATGCTAGAGGGTGGTAGCTATCCAGGTGAACCCCTGGAGAAATAATAATAGTAATAATGGTATTAATTAACAATTAAAATCAATACTACTAATATAATCCCTCCGAGGGCCCTACCACCAGCGGGCCGGATTTAGTCGCGTTTTACGACACCCTTCCGGCGTGGGATTCGGGTTAGTATTCTAAGCCGCCCCAATACGGCTGTATTTAATTTTAACAAAAAATAACCGACCACAAATGAAGTACATCTAATAAAAAAAGAATCGTCGAAATCGGTTGGATATTGAGTTATTCGTCCATTTGTCACGCACATACTTAATGCAAATTTAAGACTTATACGCTTTTGACATGGATGCCATTGTCAGATCTCGATCAAATTTATGTGGGATCACACGACAAGCACCAGCTTTCGATTAAAACAAAAATCATCAAAATCGGTTCACCCAGTCCAAAGTTCTGAGGTAACAAACATAAAAAAAATACAGTCGAATTGAGAACTTCCACCTTTTTTTGAAGTCGGTTAAAAATTGGAATAGTTAGCAGCGTGTAGGTACAGACAGCAAAGCATAAAAATAAAAATTTTGAAAAACCCCCCGTATCAGGCTACTGCAGCACCCTCTGGTGGCCTACCGCCATAAAACATATAATTATAAGCCCGCTCTTTAGTGATACCTTTTGAATGCAAAAAACTGCAATGAAATCGGCCCAGTAGTTTTCATAAAAACGGTAATATACAATACAAACTAACAAACAAGCAACCTCTAACCCCTAATGCATATACCACCTTCGTTTCGTTCCGTCCGTCGTGAGTAAAAATTAAAATGAAAAAAGGGATAGATACCCTATAGGAATAAAATAGGGCACAATGTATGCAGTATGAGTATTGGTAGAAATTATAATACATTTTAAGAATTAAATATTAAAATAATAAAAATAAATTAAAATATTCATATAATATCTTAAATTAAAATAAATCTTGCATGTCCTTTGGTTTACTAAAAACTATTGATCAACAACGTAAAGAAGTAGAAGTTTACGACTTCGTCGTGACCTACTTAATTACTTAACCATTTTAGTAAATTTTAAGTAAAAAGTGCCCGTCCAAACGTGTTAAGTGATAAGCCCCGCCCACCTACTTAACAGAAAAATAGAAAAATTTCTAAATTATTTGTTTACTTGTCTACTAAATTACTTATCTACTTATCTACTAAAATGTCCGTTCACACGTATTAATTCACTTAAAATTTACTTAAATTTTAGTTAACTACTTATCTACTTAATACGTGTGGACGGGACATTAGGCGCAATATGCTTCGCCATGCTCACACTTTTACGTCAACGAGTGCTTGGAGATAATGCGACTACTTTAGTGCGCAATTTTGTAGTACGACACAGCTGGTCTAGTAAAATACATGCATAGAAATATTTGCTTACAACACAGGTCTAGACAATTAGTTGTAGTAAGTACATACACGAGTATTTGCGTTCAACCCAAAATTTCTAACTCAATCAATTCACCAGACTACTGAGATTTCCAACCGAAGAAGGTTGTGAAGTAATCCAATCATGTTCCAACGGGTTATAGGTGGAGGTATGAGATATTAGGCAACTTTATACATGTATGTGGGGCAACTCGGTTATTGGAAATTTGTAATAAGATTTAACCGTTGTGACCATATTATGCTCTTACAAATATTACCTGAACTTGATAAAGTTGCAACAGTATTAAATTCCTCGTTGCTGTTACGCTTAAATCTCAATAAAAATCAGAAATACATAGCACTCTATAGAACACCGGTCTCTGATGATGATTGAGAGTACAACACAAATACATAATATTTTATAACCTCAGAAGGGGGACAGAGGTCCTGGATGCCACAATTACCCCAATTTGCATGCATTTCATTAGCCCTTCAGTTGCGTCTTACATCGTGCACAGCTCCATCTCTGTGTAATGGGGTTTTTCTAGTCCTCGCTACAGTTTTACAGCAATAGTAGGCACCTGACATATTCATAGAACTTGTTTTTATTATTTTTTATATAACACTTACCTATTACTTCTAAAACCATCCACTTAGTGTTCCGTACCTCATAATAAACCCCAGTTACCCTAATAGTACAAAAATGTTTACATATTATCCACGCATCGAAAAGTTTGGAGTGAACGTATCCAACTCATTGGACTAATTAACTTTGTGCTGGATTTACCGTGATGTTCTCACATTACTTATGTCAATAGTAAATGATTGATGAAGAAAACCAACGCTAGTGACCTAGTACTTTGACGCTAGTACTTTAATCTTGCTATATCTTGAAGCGAACTATAGTAATAGTTGAGTAAACTATACACTTACTGCTAGTTTTATTAATATTGATATCACACAGATTACAAAGATTTTCTTTTTTATTTTCTTTGTTTGTATTGATTAGCTTGATCTATGAAATTTTTGGAAATTTATTCCAAAGTTCTCATGACAGCATTAAATTTACTATTTAAGAAATGTACAAAAAAAAAATACAAAAGGATGAAATTCACAAATAGTAGTGAGTGGAGAAATGTGACGACAGTTTTCTTAATTTAATATTTATGCACTTGGTGTAAACTACTGAACTTAAAAAAAATATTTTCATTTTTTTTTAATCAGGTGTCACTCTTATACTTTGGTACTCACCAAATTCTGATCACAAAAGTAATAAACGATTTTGAGGCCCAGGGAACCTCAACTCATACCACCAAAGGCGCCAAAAGCTTCAAGGAGTAAAAAACACTTTTTATGATTTTTATTTACAATTCTTGAATATCCTAGTAAGATATAACATAATATAAATATGTAAATGTAAAATGTAAAGCAAATATGTGTAAACTTATCGGTTACAATGTTTAGAAATAATTGTTATAATCAAATGTTAGGACAAAGTTTCATTTACTCGTATTATAATCTATTTTCCCAAATAACATTTTAGTGCTTAAGCTGAAATGCATATGGGGTATTTGTGTTCATTAATTCAACCGATCGCAGTCGGGTACGGATTAAACTATATTTTAGTTAGAAATCTCAGTGTTTCAGCGAGATCTAGCTAGCTAAAGGATAATACTACATGCATTACATTAATTAAATTTCTCAGTAATCTAGGAGTAAACTGTATTTAAGTCAACCTACTCGTTAAATCAAGTTAGTATAAATACCGCACACCTTTACCCACGTTGGCTTAACTTATCTTCATACCCCCGCACTAGATTCCCTGTATCGTGGGTGGCATGGACAACACAAACCTAACCTACCCATGCCTTAAGTATAAATGTAATTATTATCAAAGAAATATCTGCCCCGGCCGTGAATCGAACCCGAGACCCCTCGATTCGCAGGTATTGTCACTATGGTCGTCATTTGCTTTGTATTACATTATGTATAAGATGTAAGTAGTGGGCCATACTTCAAGATTATTATTTCTTTGAAGTTGGTTATTATTCGGGTAAAATTTTGATTATTTATCATATTTCCTTATAACATCATCTGACATAATTTGTTGTCGGTACGAATGCCCTGAGCGTAGTCAATAAGTCTGCTTACTTCGGGGATTAAGGACATCCAATATATGGATGCTTCTAATACAGAAACACAGATTCTTAACCCACTATGTACGTCAAAAGGTATCTTATACATTTGAGAGATCAAATATAATATTTTGTGTACATATTTTTTTGTAAATAGCTGATGAACGAGCAGGTGAAGAAATAAAGAAATAGAAGAAATTATGAACCCCGTGATGTAAGTGTACACCGTCACCCACGGACATAAGTTATACCAAAGGCTGATGTGTTTTGGCCAAGAAAGAAGACTGAAGCTTGTAGTTGGCTCAGATGGATGGAGCCTTTTATATATATGAGTGTGTATCATTAACCTGTATTCATTTGATAATTATAACAACATATAAATTAATGAATTATTTTTATTTACATATAGTAATATTTGTGATATAATATTTGTGATTATATTAACAACACCACTAAAAATCCACTCAACTTGGCTGCAACGACATTCCATTAAGCAATGCATTATCTCCCGCCGGGAACACTTTCAGTTATGAGATACAATATACACTTAACAGAACCCTAATATTTAGCTTTTGTCGCAAATGGAATTTTATATGTAGGTACTTAAAGTCTTAGAAAATAATTAGTAGTATAATGATCAAAGTGTTCTTGTATGGCCATTTTAAAAGATATTCACAATCATGAGATGTCATTCCTCAGGATGATAATATATAGGGTTCGCGACGAATGAAATATTCATCCTCACTTTAGTGTAGGGTAGGTAATCTGAAAAAAAAATTAAGTATTTTATTCTACGATTCTGAAGTTTTAATAAATATGTATATCTGTCACTGGAAAATAATAAGAACCGTAAGTTTATAAAGGAGAATGCCCATAGCCAGTACTTTTAAAAAAATAATTGTGTCACAACATTGTCATAATGATTTTTGGACAAAAAATTTAATTAAAATATTTCAAGTATTTTACCCTATTTCCTAAAAAATCCTTATTGGGAATAATTTTCTGAAATTAATAAGTAACTTTACTTCCGTTTTTTTTTAATTTACCACGAGGCGTTGCAAATTGATTTTCTGAAAATGTGGCCGTAAAATAATACAATTTATGTCTCGTTTAGAATCCTACGAAAGTTTATAAATTTCCTAGGAATTTTTTAAACTTACTGTTCTTATTATTTTCCGGTGACATATCCATGACTAATTACAGATTTATAGTACAAAGGGTCTCGAAGTTTTGCTTCGGACCGACGGACTGACGGACAGACGGACAGACGGACGGACGGAAATAACGAAACTATAAGGATTCCGATTTTACTTCGGAACCCTAAAAATCGAAATCCACGCGCGGGAAGCCACGGGCAACATCTACATAATATCTAATATATATCATCATTCTACTTAGGTATAGGTGCATTTTATTTTTGTGTGGATCTATAAATATAAACTAATTAATTGAAAATTTCGTTTCGAAACCACTCTAACGTGAGCGAAGCCACGGGTAAAAATTAGTATTAAAAAAATAACGCTAAACTTATAAACTATAATTACTAGAATAATGACTAGAATTGTTTGCAGGTCAGTCCAAATATCTGTCTAGAAATATCATGATTCTCATGAGCACCAGTCTTGTAAAATTTAAAATGGCAGTCTTTTTGCATATTTCAGTTTAAAAAATAACAATAATTACAACAATTAATTTGGTTGAAATGAATATCTCAGACTAGCTTAAAAATGTTATCTTCGTGCCGTCATTTAAATAAACGACAGCGAATAATAGAATATTGCTCAAAGACATATAACATTTAACCCTTGTACGTATTTTGTTCACAATAAAATAAGGGTGGCTTCATGTAGGAATGGTTTGTTTCACCTTATGCCACACTAAAGACTAATTAATTAACTGAGGGAACGAATTCACTAATTGAGAATCCCATTTAAATTAAGCAGTAGGCGTTCACTTATTTCAAATGAGTTTGAATAACCTAAGAATTAAGTATCTGTTCTCAGAACTTGGTTAGATATTTATTGTTGTCAGACTTACAGCGTAAATTGAGAATATTTAACGTCTTTACTGCTTTCTACACTCTTGTGCTGTTAATGTCGGTGAATTAGGGGTTAATTTAGGTGTAAATAATTAAGCATAAAAGTATGTATTTATTTTTAAGAATATCATTAATTATTTCTTGAATTTTTTACCATTCTGTTCCAACATACAACTACATGTTCAAATTATGTTTGTTTAAAAAAATTTAAATGTAACTATCCAGTAACTTAAGTCGTTAATATCACGAACTATAAATCACATTAATGGCCACTCCGATTTATATTCAGGAGCTAAAAAACTTACTACACATGTAACGACTAGCGAGGACATAATAGGAGCCTTATAACTGTGCACATAAATTGTAAAGTTTTCCAATTTGAATTTAACTAACAACTTGAAGATTTTCTCCGCAGAGTGCCTCCTAACAGCGTTTCAGTGTTTTAACCAAGCAGCACGTCTTTCTTTAGAAAACGAAGGTCGAAAAAGTTTAAATTTTACCAAGATAAAAGGCTCCAAGTAGCTTAG
The DNA here is from genome assembly GCA_963932265.1 of Thymelicus lineola. Lineage (NCBI taxonomy): Eukaryota > Metazoa > Arthropoda > Insecta > Lepidoptera > Hesperiidae > Thymelicus > Thymelicus lineola. Next base: position 8,652,442 of record OZ010682.1, on the reverse strand, counting down.
AACAACACGATCCTTTATTAAATTGCCTGTATTATAAAATAATTGTAGTTGTATCTAATACAACTCATATTACGATAACCTAGTTTATCAAACCTCTCTGTATCAGAAGTGTTATTTATCTTATTTTTGAAATATCCTCAGCTTGACGATAAAAGTTTATGTAAAATGTTAAACCTAATACCTAGGTAAGGATCCTAATTCCGAGGCATTTGATTCCCAATTCCGAGTGTATAGGAAAGGAGGTGGGGAGAATGATACATGATGTACAAAAATCAAGTCTATTGATTTTTAGGGTTCTCAAGTTAAATCGGAACCCTTATAGTTTCGTCATGTCCGTCCGTCCGTTTGTCCGAGGCATAGCGCCGAGACCCTTAGTGATAGAAAGCTTTAATTTGGCATGAAAATATATGTATATATAGGACAGGGCTCTGTGGAGGCTCAGTACTAAGAACTTAGATCTCTCTCTGTGGGCGTACTTACGTGTCAGGATTACCAGGATACTAAATAAAACCCATAATTCGACAGGCACAAGGATACTATCCGTTTATTGACTGATAACACCCGATTTTATCAATTCAACGTTATTTAGTTGTTTACTTTGATTCGCGATACTCTCAATCTGTCTGTCCTCTTGACAGTTCCCTTTTTCTTAATTTCAACGATTATTACGAACTTATTTTAGACTGCACCGATACGGCCATACTGACAAGACACACGTCCTCGTGTGTAAATGGTACTAAATCGCGTCATATTTAACAAACGTTACATAAACAAGGATCTCCAAGAGCAATTACGAATTTGGAATAATTATCCTGAGCCACGTACCATAGTCGTTAACTTCAATTATCAAAAGCAATAACAAACATTCTCAATGATCTCTAGTAAGTCCTTCAATCTCCACGGCTTTCAAAGCCAACCAGCAATCTCCGTTGCTACCATACACATATCATACCAGAGCAAAACACGAATCGCACTTCGATCGTAATTGCCACTGGCGCTACAAAGTTACTGACTCGAGTTCCCATCTTATCTTATTCATCAGCAAAATCATTATTAATATCAACATCAACTGGTACATGACCTACAGGCATTCTCATAAACTTTCCTTTACTTTACTGCCAAAGGTTACAACAAAGCTCTTTGTTGCCCGAAATCCCGCAAAAATAGCATCAGTTCATTTTTTAGCATTACCACTGCTTCGCAATGTGTTCTCGTTATGGAGAAGAAGCAGCGCAAGAAACTCCATAACAACACTTTTTTTGTTACGGAACTACCAAATTATTATTTGCACGATTTTAAAGTCTTTACGTCTCGCGTTGATCGTTTGGTACGTCGCGGCGTCGTCACCAAATATAAGAATCTCGTCCGTTCCTCTCACTGTTGCGGCCATCGCTGACGACTCACACGTCCTCGTGTGATCATTCTGTAAAGACAAAATCAGCACAGTATTTCGTTCGGCTATTCTGACTTCATGAAGTGAGGGAAGTGTATGTGTGTGTATGTTTTGTGTGTGCTCGTAATCCCCGATAAAATTTCACAACTCCCATATCAACTATATTCAATAAACTCAATCATTCCTCAATAAATTAACGGAAGGGCGTTAACCCTCTCGTCTCCGTATTATACTGCTCTACTTTCATTTTGAAGATACACCACAATTAACATAACATCAAATTATAACGTCAAAATCACCTTCAAGATTATTTTAAACCGCTCTTATTAACCAGAATTAAGATACTTTTTGTTATTGTCAAACCAGTATTTACACAGTTTAAGCAATATCCAAACTAGATTTGTACACTTAATGTCACAGTTCAACATACAGAAAAATGGCTGAAGGTTGATCATCATCATCAAATTATTTTTAAATCAACAAATTAATCACTTTGCTTGGTACACTTATATCACTGATCTCTCTGGGATCCACATACATGCTCACTCGAGCGTTCTCACACGGGACACGCCTTTTTTTTGCGTTCCCAACCCATGTGTCACTAAGCATTGTGTTGGCCCAACTGCCTCAACACCATCATGCGAAATACTGCATTGATCTCTACTTTAACAGTTTGACCTTCAGACAATTTAAACAGTCACGGCTGTTACAGATAAAGAGCCCTTATTAAGCCAAGCTTAATACGAAGTCAACTAAGCATACTGGTTAAACAATTTATCTCATAACATGACAAGTTAGAACCCTACATTTGACTGATTAGTCCGCAGCGTGGTTTATTAATTCATCGTTAAATTTCAATTCAATCAACAAATAATCATCAGCACCACATCAATTAATCAATTTACTTTTGCGTTAATAAAAAGAAAGATATAAAGCTTGACGTCGTATCAACAACTCATCTCGTCATCATACCAACAAATCCTGTTTCAACATTTTGCCCTTTTTAGAATTTAAGAAACGGCACCGGTCATTAGCGAGAAAGTAAGAAATACAATGATTTGAAATGGATTTTTGAATTAAGGATCCAACCTAATTTTACTGCATTCATTATATCTTATCACATTTATTCTAACGCTAATTTGATCATATCCGAATTTTATTTGTAGTACGAATCAAACATAACATTCAAATTCAACTCTTTTAAAGTGAGTAAGTCTGTAAGAGAGTGTCTGTAGTCAACACGAAAGGAGAATGACATTTCATTTATTTTTCATCATATTTGTCGTCAGTTGTCACTTCGACAGATTTTAATACTTACGTCAAAACATGTGACATATCAAATCATTAGGGATGGCAATTTTATAATAACCCAATCCCTATCAAAATATTGTCACAAAGTTATGTAGGCAAAACATGAAATGAAATAATGTTACTATTTAAATATGCAGTTACTGTTGCTCATCAATTGAAGATATTAAGTTATCATTCAGTCTACTTTGCAACAATCTGCAATCATATACGCGATCATTGAAGTTCGCAGTAAAAGCGCTAAAGAGTTTCAACTACGTAGGAAACGCCAATGTTATATTCAAGAATTTTACATGCCCATCTTAACACGTATGAAAAACAGAATGTAGTAATATAATGTAATGATAAGATTCATATGCTAGAGTGACCACTTGGTTATATTACTTGACTCAGCGGCACGGGTAGGTTAGTCATTCTGATGCACTATATTATTTTACGTATAATAAACCAGGAGATTACTTCATTTAGTACAATATACAATTGCATCTTTACCAACCCTAGCATAATTATCTTAAGTTTTTGAGTATTGGGTTCTCTAAAGGTAAATGAAATGTTAACGATTGAAAGCTTTATGCCTATTAAGCCATGTAATTAGCGCGAAACACAGCGCTCACAACAGCAGCGCAGGTAGGTGCATCAACAACCCGTTGCAATTTGGAAGAAACCAGCCCCGCTCCACACTCGCAGCAAATAGATACACAGATTCAAATCTCGCCGTTTTTCTTTAGCTGAAAAATTTAAGATAGGTTACTTTCAGTTGCATGATATCAAACATCATATTCACTGTGGCTACTCATCTTGCATTCCTTTTGTGAAAAATCTGAAACCAAATTCTCATTTCCATTTATTTCTCGGATTTTTAAATAAAGCCCAACTTTAGTATCACACTCCATGATCTCATCATCTCCTTTATGTTTGATTGATTTTGTATCGTATCCCTTTGTAAAATTTTCCTTCAAGCTTATTTCAAATGTCATTCAAACTTCATTTATTTTCTGAAAATTACTTCTCAAATTCTCCTGAAAATTATCTCACCATCTGGGTTTATCCCACGCCTGATATAGGACAGGGCTCTGTGGAGGCTCAGTACTATGAACATAGATCTCTCTCTGTGGGCGTACTTACGTGTCAGGATTACCAGGATACTAAATAAAACCCATAATTCGACAGGCACAAGGATACTATCCGTTTATTGCCTGATAACACCCGATTTTATCAATTCAACGTTATTTAGTTGTTTACTTTGATTCGCGATACTCTCAATCTGTCTGTCCTCTTGACAGTTCCCTTTTTCTTAATTTCAACGATTATTACGAACTTATTTTAGACTGCACCGATATATATTTATTAAAACTTCCAAACTGTTGAATAAAATATTGAATTTTTTTTTCAGAGTACCTGCCTCCAGTAAGTGCGTTTTTTCGTAGCGTATTTTCGTGCGTTTTTTCGTGGGGTATCGTTGAAAAGGTCTTTCAAAAATATTATGGTTCTTTATATTTATACTAAGAAATCGCCCTCGCTTCGCTTCGGAAAAAATAGTAAAAAATATACACAATATAATATAGCCTATGTCACCCGGGGATAGTGTAAGCTACACAACAGTGAAAGAATTTTTCAAATCGGTTCGGTAGTTTCGGAGCTTATTCAATGCAAACAAACACTCAAATCTTTCCTCTTTAAAATATTAGTATAGATTATTATGGATTTTACATTTGGCTTTAGAGTACTAATTTAAGTGTCCTCCCTCCTGCCGGTTAAACGGTTGGAGTAGAACAAGTGAAAAAATTCTCAAAAATAGGTTATATGATGAATTTACAAGGAAAACTATCACGGCTAAACTTACTACTTCGGAACCCTACATTGCGTGTGGCTTGACACGCATTTGCCTGGTTTATCTATTTTACCATTTATTACCATAACATTAGTAATTGACACTTTAACTTCAAACAAAATCAAAACTTCAATTGAAAGTTGGAGAAAAATGTTTACTTTCGTATATACACTTTTCACAATAGCTATGAGAATTCTTTAGGAAAAATTTAGGAAAAACGTGGAGTTGGAATTTAATTTAGATAAATTCGATAATATTGTAAGGGTTGTGAAGTAATTTCATTTTCGCTCCATTAACGGAGTTTACAACGAATGTTGAAATATTGGCTTAACATTAATATTAAATTAGTTTTGGATACTCCCAACGTACAAGTCTTCTAAATATTTTATGTATAATATTTATTGAAATTTTTGTTGGATTATTAGCTCTGGCATAGGACCTAAAAATATTTAAGAAGGGTTTATGCCATGGAAGTTTATTAGAATGAAATATAATTGCTATCCTATATTCACTCACAAGCCCACAAAACACTCATGTAGCGTTGAAGGTTTTAAGAATAAGGTTGAAGGTTTGAATAGAAACTAACAATCAGGTATTAATTAATGGTATTAGTGGACTTCTATTTACGATGTCGATAATAATATTAATAATATAATAATATATTAATTATAATAATATTTTCGAGGTAATATTATATACAAAATAGTCAAAATAATATATTGAATTTTAAACTTAAAAGTTTGAAGTTAACTTGAAGGTAGTCAATAACTAAAAAACTAAAATAATAAGGGAATGGGTCGATAAACAGAGGAAAAGAGGGGTGCAACTCTTTTCTCTTAGACTTTTTATTTATAGATACAACAACATTGATATATATAAATTCCCTAATGTGTGCTGACCACTTGGTCAGCACATTGCAAACATCCCAAAATAGTAAGTACGTGTGAGACAGTTTAACGCTCTATAAATAGGAGCGTCAGTTGGTCGTTATAGGAAGTAAATTAAGATTACGAGCGGACGACCAATCACGCGCCTTAGTGTCTGCCTTATAGCTCACCCTTATTGCACACATTAGCCGCTTCATCGGACGACACGACAATGAAACGTTTTTGTAATTCAATTCTGCTGCCACATTGCCAATATTAAATGTTTTATAACGTTACGTAGTTTAACATTAAGTATAACATTTAGGGGTCATCAAGCTAGAAAAATTTCGAAATTCATCCGCGCCCTCCACATGTCCTTCACTCGTCCAAACTTCAAAATTCGTACGCGGAGCTTTAGGACCAGTGCAAGCTCTGACCTCAGGATTATAATGTAACCAAGTACGCACAACTAGTGGTACGGCACAACTAAGTGTTCCCATCGGCACACTATGTACAACTAAGCACAACTGGTACCATGTTTTCATTCAGGGTAATAAAACTTGATCTACTACCGGAATATTTTAGTGTAATGTGGGCAATTTTGCTTTATACCCCCTCTTAAGTTCCACGATACTCGCGTGTAAGTACACGTGTAAGTTAACGTGTGTAACAATACAATACAATACAATACAATAAGTAAGTAACAATACATACAGTCCCTGGCCAAATTATCAGACACACTGTGTTTGCACATTTTTTATACAGGTATCTAGTAAAAAACAATAAAGGTGGCTCCATAAATTACGTGAAGCATTTAGGAGAGGGAGAGCCGAATCTCATCTTATCTTACGTTGGAGAGAGCGGGGGTCTCGGCAAATCTCACGTAATTTTTTTTTCGCAAGAATCTGAATAACTACCCGAAATGGTCCAAAACAAAGAGGAGAAAATGAATATATATATGAAAATATGTACATCCATGCCATTTGATTTTTTTCACCCAAAATCCCAAAAATTACGTGAGATCAGTGAGATGAGGGAGGGGGTAGAGCCAAATCTCACGAGTCTAACGACATCTCACCAGAGAGGAGCATCTGAAAATCGTTAAAAAATGCCTCACGTAATTAATGGACTCCCCCAAAGTTGTATATTTCACTTTTACATAAAATCTTATAGTGCGTCTAATTTGGTCAGGGATGATACATGATATGTCGTCGTCGTATCGTCTAGACTCTAGAAGAAGCGGCCATTCTCAGCAATACTTCTTTATTGGGTAATTAATTTCACACGTATCTCGTCTGCTTTGATTTAGGTCCAATTTTCGCAGAGTATTATCAAGGAACACTTCAACCGCACAATGCTCTCGAGGGCATCGTAATAGTTTACTACTCAGTAAATATCAGTATAACAAATTTAGTTAAAAACATATAGTCCTTTTTTAGGGTTCTTAAGTAAAATCAGAACCCTTATAGTTTCTTAATGTCCGTCCGTCCGTACGTCCGTTTGTCCGTGACACCGTACGTATACATTTGATGACTTCTGATGACCCCGTAGCCTAGTTAGTTAGCAGTGACACTACCTTCGAAGCGAGAGTCCCAGATTCATAAAGGTAGACTTAAGACAGTTAAATGTTTTTATCGTGTCTTCTTCGTATCTATCTTACTTATGTCTATTAAGTGATGGGTAACGTGTACTTGAGCGTTTATTTCTTTAGATATTATTTCGGTATTATTGTTTTTTTAATAGATCTAAGTATCGTTAATCGTTATACTTGTGAAATATAAAATTGAAATGTGTTTTCTTCTCCTCCATGACAAAACACCTTTCCGTAAAGCCAAAAAAATGATGTGCATAAGTGTATCAGTGATACCTATATAGATAAATAAATTATTTAGAATTTTGAATTTTTTGAATTTATAGATGGACTCTCATTTAAAGAACTCCCATAGATTAAATAGTAATAGATTACTAATGCGTTGAAGCTGAATTAAGGCAAGCGTGTCCGATACATTGATGATAAGCAGTAAGACAGACGTCTAGTAGTAACGATTATATTATTTCTGTTCATCTTATTAGATAAATGAACTTATTAACTGTATGATTTAATTAAGTGCCCCAAAGCTTAATTCGCGACCCTCTGCCAAGCGCGAGATTTGGGGTTCAATCCCCATAGATGAGTTATTGTCCTCGAGTCTAGCAATTTTGTGAATTGTTGTGAAAGTCCATTGCAGGGATGTGTGTATATTATTTCAATTGTACTAGTATTATTAAATATGTTCGAAATCTCAAAAACTACTAAACCTACGAAGATGAAATTAGACAGGGACTTTATGCATAGGAGTGCTGAGGAGTTTCTTTACGGCTTTTCTTGTCCTTCATGACGAAGCACCTTTCCGAAAAGTAAAAAATGATGTGCATAAGTGTATCAGTGATACCTACAATATGAAAAAAATATTTTGATTAGCTACGTAAGATTTTTAGAAATTCATTCATCCTAAAAGTAAAAAAGGGGCTGAAATTATATATTGTACAAAATTATTTCTTTTTATCAGGACAAGATACATAATATTCAAATCTTGAAAGACATTCGGATCCTCGTGGAGCTCTATGACCGGTGTCAGCGACAGATGGGCTTTTCTATTAATATAGAGTAAGTGTCACATCGTAGCGACATTCATTGCTCAGCATGCCAGTGAAATAGGAGCTCATAAAAAGGATCAGGGCAGGCTTTAGTGGCTCGCGGGGCGAATGAAATATTTTCCTTACGCTCGCCTGAAGCGCGAAACATCTCAATGGGGCTGTATCAAACTGAGACAGTGATACCATATCGGGTAATTTTTCCCAATATAAGAGGGATTTACAAATAATGACAATGAAATAATTATCTTCATCTGTCTGCGATTGTGTCTGTGAATTGCAACAAACGTTCTTTGAAATTAGAGCAAAACATTTTTATAGTAGTATTTTTACTTATCTTAGATACTAACCAAAAAGTGTAATCCCTTAATATACCTTAATATACTTGAATTCAAATAAATTCAATGAGAATGTTAATTAAACTTAAGCTAAGCGAATTACAAAGGCATGGTAACCATTTGATAATCGTTCTTCTTCACTGTATAGGTTACACATTGCCACATCAAACACTTAGCTGTATTCATAGCTAAAAAATAATTAATTATTCCAATCAATTTCAAAATGTCGACGAACTAAGGAAATGGTGTTTTATATGTATTAGGTATTTTTGGCTCAATTAATAATATCGACGCCCCCGGGGAATAAAATCGTAATCGACGGTTACCGAAAAAACTTTTTTTTTCATTTTTGGCATCTACGAATCAATATACACCTGCTAAATATTATTTAAATTTTTATGTTTTAATTTCATAAAATTAGAGCCATTTTATTTTTATTCCTCGGAACTCATGTACAAATTATTGCCCATAATAAAGTCGTAATCATATATTACTGAACAACTACTAGTCTCTTTAGATCAGTAAGACGCTTATACCGTTTTATTCTTTATTTATTTACTAACATTTATTTATTTATTTATTTATTTATTTATTTATTTATACTCAAAATTACATCTAACATAACAGTTTCTTAACTAATGCGTTAGAGTAATACCTACATACATTGAAATGAAATTAATAACAATAATATCAATTAAAATTAAAATTTCAACAAACAATTTCATAATAAAATAAATTATAAACATTAACAATTCCTAAGTATAATAATAAAATGGTTAAAACTGGTCAATAAATTAAAATAGTAATAAAATAACACTACATTAAAATTAAAATAATAAATCCCCTAAATAAAATCGTTACATTTCAATACGTCAAAGATGAGTATTAACTTTGACCGGAAGAAAATTGTAATAGTGTAATACATTTACAATTAATTCATAAAAGTACATTAAAAGTGTATCGTAAGTGATGAAAACTGTCGATAGCATGAATGAGTTTTACGGGAATAAAATTGTTATATACACTTACTTGCTACACAATTCCATATAATAACAGTAGGTATTATTGTTTTTTGGTTATAATTAAAAAGATATAATTATATTCTTTTATTTTTTTATGGAATGTAATTCCGGAAAAAATAACGCATGTTTTGATGTACAATTCAAAGATACCCAATCATTATTCTGCCTAGGATAAAACAAAACTGGTTTTTTGCTTCTCCTGTAAAATTTACTTTTCTCTATTACCATTTTATTCCCCTGGGACGTCGATATACCTACAAATAGTATGTTTTACTTTAAATTAATGAAGTCGTAAAGAAAGCTAAAGTTTAACCTTTAAGGAATTTATATTTAATCCACTAGTAATACTGAACAGAACGCACGAAGGATGCTAGAAGGTGCTTATCCAAAACGATCTCTTTTCCACTCCACAATTCAGGACATTACGCGATATTTGAAGTGACACTATAGTTCTTTGTCTACGTAAATGAATATTTAAACGTGAGTTCTGTTGACGATACCGAATACAAAAAAGGAACGACCGATGCAAAAGCTCTTAAATATTTTACAGATATAAACTGAAATTTAAACTCGCCAGTTTTGTCAAAGGATTTTTGTGTTAACAAGTAATCCAACAAAATGGAAAAGCAGAAATATTTAAATGGTTCCATTAGGAAACCCAATGGTTATACCATTGGAATGGTTATACCATTGGGTTTTGGCAGGTTTTTTATCATCCTGTAGTAAAAATTGTGCATTTTAAATGTTAAATTCCATTGTCAGCTCTCAATGATAAAATTAGTTTATTTTTCATTCTTCCTTTAAAAATAATCGAATTTGATGTGACTAGCGATGTAATTTATAATTTTAAAAACTGATTGTGTTTTTTAGTGTTACAAAAGTTAGTGTTAAAAAAGGGCACGTCAAAATATGGAAAAAAGGATTAGGTATATTTTCGAAAGAAATTTCGAAAAATACATACTTTCGAACATTATCTAATATCTACCAAACTATTTTCTTATTCGTTATTTTCGATTGTATTAATATTTCGTTCTAAATTTTAAAATAATCGATAAAGTTAATCAATAAATTACACCAACATGGGACTGGCACGTAATTTTTAATACATATTTATTTTGCGCCCAATACCCTACACCGCACCGCGTGTTAATGCTCACGCAGATTTTAAATTGGATTTATAGCGTACGTTGCTGCTATAAATATATTTTATTACTTAAATAGTTAAAGTTATAGCTTTTTAACTTTCAACAGTTTACTACTACGAGGTTTTTAATTAGAGCTTAGCTATAAAAAGCTAATTTTATTCACCTCATAAACACAAGTTAAGTGTGTACTTCCTACCTACCTTATATTGTTTGCCTTTAGGATTTAAAGACTGTTTCCTGTTAGTAGGATACTAGACCAAATTCTGTACCTGCATTTATTGCTTATAAAAATCAGTTTATCTCTTTATATCACCCATCATCCTAAGAAAAACTGAGTAGGTAAGAGATAATTTTTCAATAACCGGTGTATTCCACCAACTAAGACCTGACAGTTTGAAGATTACGGTCTGCTTATGAGTTAAGATTAGAAGAAACAGTAATAAGACGGCAATGATTACTTTTAACATAGACGTAAGTACGTATATTTAATAGATAGGTAGGTAAGTACGTACGTCTTATCTCTACAGGTCCCGCCTATAAAAAACTTGAAAAGTAGCTGATGATTTCTCGTCAATGAACAAGTAAACAACACAAACAAATAAGATAAATTTCTACATTTCGGTTCATTTAAAATCAGTTATAATACATTTATATAAAAATAATACATCTCACACAAGATAGCTAGCCATTCCACGTAAGCACGTATTAAGTTGACATATTTTCATTCTGGATGTAAATCTCTTGCTGTTTCGTCACTTGATCTTGAAGACGAAACTACCAATACGATAATACGAGAGTACGAGGAAATACCATCACGTTGCAAAACTCTTGTTTCGTATCTGTCTCCTTGCCGTTAAAGAGTATTACACGGATGAGATAAGCGAGAACACTCTGTAAATGGAAATGTAACGGGTCAGTAAACCCCTGATTTTTTCGCATTTCATGACGTGATAAATGGAGGAGAACAAAAACCCAGCGGAGTAGTGGAGTCGAGTAGTCCGCTAGTCGAAGTGAATGCCAATGACGCGGGAAATTGGTGTTATTTTTCTCATCCCCTTTGGTAGTGTTACGGTTGCAAATCACAAAGGAAAGGTATCTTAGAAATAAACTAGGCACACCTAGTATTCAAAGAATATTACGTCACTCAGCCTCTGTAATTCCTATTAAATGTGAGTCTTTGTGGCATTTTACCGGAATTGTGTAACTTCTGCGCAAATAACCGCCACTTATGTAGACGTAAAATCACTATGTTAGAGTGTACAAGAGTGACACTATTGGGATAACCATCTGAAAACTTTTTGAAATATCTGGACAATTTGTTGGATAGGTACTTCACAAAAAAATGCGAGTAGGTATTCTTAAAAAAGGTCCGAGAATTTTTAAAAATTATTGGATCATCTTTCAACGACCTTTGGTTAACGATTTCGCTTATTTCAAAGGTGATGCTTATCTAAAATAAGCTTGCCAGTATCAGCCAGACCCCTGGGCTAGCATAACGCCTTTTGCCTGTCAGACAAAATCGAAAAGCCAACAAAAGCCGGACAGAAGGCTAATTATCTGGACATGTAGTACGGACAAATCCAGACAGTTGGCAACCCCGGATTGGATTATAAATAAAATAAGCTTGCGGCAAAATTCAGATAGCCGTAGTCGGCCAACCAATAGGAAAAATATTTTGTTACAAAGATGTTTACAATGGTGAAGTTTACCATTGTTTATTCGATTGATCATAAAAATTAAGGTAAAAAGGAGCATAAACGTAAAAAATAACACTTATTGGGCTTTGGAGTTGCGCTTTTCAAGAATATTTTCTTACGGAATAGGTATACCTTTGATGTCGCTGATAGCAATGAACGACGATAGCCATTTACTATCGAGTAAATTGTCAGCTCATTTGACAGCTATTTCCATGAAAAATAATTATTATAGGTTTGTTTGCTATGGAACTACTACGGGTCACTTATGTAATAGTTTTTGTTTGATTCACAGAGGTCTGCCACAATGACCAGATAAATACAAATAATTCACATAGCCTGGTCTAGGTATCATATAATAATTTCACTCACAGTGCATTAAGGGGAAGTTCCGAGAGTGCCTATAAAATAAAATCCAAAAGGCCAGATACCATCTTCCCAAGTTTGCCAATGGCGAAGGATGGGTAAACAATCAATCAAAATATGATTGTGATTTCTCAATCCGACAAAAAAAAATCCATCATGATTTTTTGTAATTTATGTCATTTTATACACGTACAATCGTAGGTCTAATACGAGTAATTTGTAATTTTGTTAAAAAAAGAATTATTATGATTTAACCAAAATTTTGAAAACCGTTAGAATAACAAAATAATAATATGTGATCCTCCTCTTGCTTATCTAATTATACTTAATTACTTATTAAAAATAAATTACCAGAAATACGAAAAATACCGTAGGTTATAAGAAAATACCGGAATAATACATGATCGTTTTTGGTAATATTCACACCGCAGTATTTTCAGATCTCTAATTTGACTATGGCTGTATTACATTAATCTTTGACTCTATAGCGTAATAACCGCAGAATTAAACTGTCATTTTGGAATTCAGAAATCAAGCAAGACTGTTAAGGTGGCGGTTCGCACCGCGACAGAGACAAGCGACCGAGACAAGAGACCGAGACGGGAGACCGCGACAAGTGTCTCGGTCTCTTCTGCATCTACTGTGGGACGAGACCGAGACCGCGACCAAAGCTACAATTCATTCAATTTCAGAGTCTGTCGATGGAGTTACTTATGTTGTACTGTGCCATTAATTTACACTGTCTAATTAGAACTTCCATTGGAGGAAGAAGAAGGTTTTATTTATGGTTTCAGCTATGTTTTTCCAAATATTTTTCTTTAAATTTTCGTCTCTGTAGGACTCCAGTTGAGTATTGTATATCGGAGGGTGCTGTCTGATCAGTTCAATCAGCTTTTCACAGTCTTCGTCAGGAAAAGTAGTCATTTTTTATAATAAACACACGTTTAATTCAAGCGCGACACGACGAGACCGAGACACTACTAGTCCAGGGCAGCGACTGTCGCGCGGTCTCCGGTCTCGCGTCTCTGTCTCCTGTCTCGGTCTCGTTCGCGAACTGATGCCTATTCATTGCATATGGTCAAGTGACGATAGCGGTCTCCTGTCTCGGTCTCTTGTCTCGGTCGCTTGTCTCTGTCGCGGCGCGAACCGCCAGCTTTAGAAAGATCGTCAATTTGTCAATCAGCTAAGGCTACACGTGCATTCATTATGAAAACATTTCATAATTAATTAATTGTACGTGTAACTCAGGTTCCTATAAAGTAAATGACTACCATCACAATCCATCATTTTGACGGTTGGATTGAAAAATCACAATCATTAACAGACTTCAAATAAAGGAGGAGGTTCTCAATTCGACTGTTTTTTTTTATGTTTGTTACCTCAGAACTTTGGACTGGGTAAACCGATTTTGATGATTTTTTTAAATCGAAAGCTGGTGCTTGTCGTGTGGTCCCACATAAATTTCAACGAGATCTGACACTGGCATCCATGTCAAAAGCATATAAGTCTTAAAGCATTAAGTATGTGCGCGATAAATGGACGAATAACTCACTATCACACCAACCGATTTCAATGATTCTTTTTTATTGGATGTACCGTACCTACTTCATTTGAAGTCGGTTATTTTTTTGTTAAAATTTTAGATTATTTGATTGTATCAAAGGTTGATGCAATGTTCCCGCCAAATTGTTTTTCATAACAGCGCCACCTACACTTAAGGCAATGAATTACATTGCAATTCAGTTTATGTACGTCTGTGCCGTAGACACGAGTCAACATCTTAGTTGAAAAACAATGTAAGAGATGTCGCTAGCGCAAAACTCGGTGCAATATTTTTTAACATTTTGAATTCGGAAGATAATGAAGAGTAAATTTTTATGATCACTATTATTTATTCTCAGACCCCAGGTATTACTCAATCTCATTCCATTTTACCAATCCACAATGGAGCAGCGTGGTGGAGTATGCTCAAGGGCGGATCCAGCTTTGGCGCCGGGGAGTCACATAATCGTGGTCAAATTACAAGAAGTTATAATTTAATTTTGATAATACTAGATACAAGTAAAGAATTGGTATTTTATTAATTAATGTAGGTACTGTATCTACTTAAAAAATCTACGTACATTATATTTAAATAACAAAAATATATTAAACACATAAACAAATATTAAAAACACATATTTAACACATATTTATTAAACACTATGTTTAACAATTTTAATTAATAGTCCACCTAGACCCAGCCCAGGCGTGGTCATGACCCCCATATAATCCCTTAGGAACCTCGATTCCCCCTGGATCCACCCTTGAGTGTGCTCTAGGCCTCCTCAAGTCCAGTCCTGGTCCAGTTACACATACACAATAATGCTTTTCAACTTCAATCATTCAAATTATGTAGGAATTACGATGGACGTCATTTGTAGGGACCCAGGCAAAGATGTTTAAACAAATATAGATACGTTGTGCCCTTACAAATCAACCGAAATATCTGTTCCGATGTCCGCAAGGCACGCTTTATTGCTTTATCGCACGTCTTTATCGCTCTCGCGTCAAAACTATATCGCTATCTCTTTCTTTACCTGAATAAGAGTTCCCAATTGGGAACTTTTTGAGTCACACAACGCGCGCGCTTATGACATATCTGCCTCTTTTTAATATATAATATCATTGGACCCAGGCTATAGTGGGTTTCACATTGCAATAAACGTTCCTTGCTTAAATTAATGGAATACATATTTTCCAATTTTTCAAAATTTTGATTGAAACAAAAGAAAAAACAAATTCATGTTAAAATTGTTTATTTTTCAAAACCCGCTTCTTTCATTTTCCAGCTTCGAATTTTCATTTTATTATCTGCAGTTATTCAATCGGGAATACCAATCAACTTCAAACAATATGCTATCTGTGGGTTGTCGGGTATTCGATTGAAAGGTTAATGGGAAAAGGTAAATCATGTTTCAATTCTAGTGTTGGTTTTATTGTGACAAACATCGAGTTCGCGGTGTCAGTTCTAATCAATGATGTTTAAATAAATATAGATACGTTATGCCCTTACAAATCAACCGAAAAATCTGTTCCGATGTCCGCAAGGCACGCTTTATCGCACGTCTTTATCGCTCACATGTCAAAACTACATCGCTATCTCTTTCTTCACCTGAATAAGAGTGGCTTTGTGAACTTGGCACCCGACTTTGTAAAATTTAAATTTTTTTTCTTGATTCTTATAGGTTTTAGTTTGTAGTTGATTGTAGTAACTTTTTTTTCGTTTGTAGTAGCTCTAAAAAAAAATTACAGAATTTTGAAAAAAACCTTGGCACCCGGCTTTTGAAAAATTGAAATTTAATACTTGATTCATAAATAGAATCGTTTGTAGTTGATTGTAGTGAAAAAATGTTTGTTTGTAGTAAAAAAAATAAAGTATTTTTTTTGTATTTTAAGTTATTGTGACTTAATATAAAAATTGTTTTTTGTGTTTCTTGTATATTTTAGTATATAGTTGATAGTAGTATTTTTCTTTTTTTTTTAAGTAGCTCCAAAAAATTTTAAGCGATTTTTTTGTTATTTTTATTTGTAGTAGCCATTTTTTCGTTTTAAGTAACTCTTTTTCGTTTGTAGTTAGTAGTTTTCGTTTGTAGTATCAATTTTTTCGTTTATAGAAACTTTATTTCGTTTGTAGTTAGAATTTTTCGTTTGTAGTAGTAATTTTTTTAATTGTAGTTCGATTGTAGTTAGTAGTTTTCGTTTGTAGTAGCGATTTTTTCGTTTGTAGTAACTTAATTTCGGTTGTAGTTCGTAGTTTTCGTTTGTAGTAGTATTTTTTTTCAATTTTTTCGTTTGTAGTAACTTTATTTCGTTTGGAGTATCAATTTTTTCGTTTGTAGTAACTTTATTTCGTTTGTAGTATAAATTTTTTCGTTTGTAGTAATTTCTTTTCGTTTGTAGTGACTTCTTTTCGTTTGTAGTGACTTCTTATCGTTTAAAGTAAGTAGCTTTCGTTTGTAGTAGTATTATTTTTGTTTGTAGTAACTTTATTTCGCTTGTAGTAAGTAGTTTTCGTTTGTAGTATTATTTTTTTTGGTTGTTGTAAGTTCTTTTCGTTTGTAGTTAGTGGTTTTCGTTTGTAGTAGCGATTTTTTCCGATTTTTTCGTTTGTAGTAACTTTATTTCTTTTGTAGTATCAATTTTTTCGTTTGTAGTAACTTCTATTTGTTTGTAGTGACTTTTTTTCCTTTGTAGTGACTTCTTATTGTTTAAAGTAAGTAGCTTTCGTTTGTAGTAGTAATTTTTTTGTTTGTAGTAACTTTATTTCGCTTGTAGTAAGTAGTTTTCGTTTGTAGTAGTATTTTTTTTGGTTGTTGTAAGTTCTTTTCGTTTGTAGTTAGTGGTTTTCGTTTGTAGTAGCGATTTTTTCCAATTTTTTCGTTTGTAGTAACTTTATTTCGTTTGTAGTATCAATTTTTTCGTTTGTAGTAACTTCTATTCGTTTGTAGTGACTTTTTTTCCTTTGTAGTGACTTCTTATCATTTAAAGTAAGTAGCTGTCGTTTGTAGTAGTATTATTTTTGTTTGTAGTAACTTTATTTCGCTTGTAGTAAGTAGTTTTCGTTTGTAGTAGTATTTTTTTTGGTTGTTGTAAGTTCTTTTCGTTTGTTGTTAGTGGTTTTCGTTTGTAGTAGCGATTTTTTCCAATTTTTTCGTTTGTAGTAACTTTATTTCGTTTGTAGTATCAATTTTTTCGTTTGTAGTAACTTCTATTCGTTTGTAGTGACTTTTTTTCCTTTGTAGTGACTTCTTATCATTTAAAGTAAGTAGCTGTCGTTTGTAGTAGTATTATTTTTGTTTGTAGTAACTTTATTTCGCTTGTAGTAAGTAGTTTTCGTTTGTAGTAGTATTTTTTTTTGGTTGTTGTAAGTTCTTTTCGTTTGTTGTTAGTGGTTTTCGTTTGTAGTAGCGACTTTTTTCAATTTTTTCGTTTGTAGTAATTTCTTTTCGTTTGTAGTGACTTCTTTTCGTTTGTAGTATTATTTTTTTTGGTTGTTGTAAGTTCTTTTCGTTTGTAGTTAGTGGTTTTCGTTTGTAGTAGCGATTTTTTCCAATTTTTTCGTTTGTAGTAACTTTATTTCGTTTGTAGTATAAATTTTTTCGTTTGTAGTAACTTCTATTTGTTTGTAGTGACTTTTTTTCCTTTGTAGTGACTTCTTATTGTTTAAAGTAAGTAGCTTTCGTTTGTAGTAGAAATTTTTTTGTTTGTAGTAACTTTATTTCGCTTGTAGTAAGTAGTTTTCGTTTGTAGTAGTATTTTTTTTGGTTGTTGTAAGTTCTTTTCGTTTGTAGTTAGTGGTTTTCGTTTGTAGTAGCGATTTTTTCCAATTTTTTCGTTTGTAGTAACTTTATTTCGTTTGTAGTATCAATTTTTTCGTTTGTAGTAATTTCTATTCGTTTGTAGTGACTTTTTTTCCTTTGTAGTGACTTTTTATTATTTAAATACTACTACAAACGAAAACTACTTACTACAAGCGAAATAAAGTTACTACAAACGAAAAGAAGTTACTACAAACGAAAAAATTGATACTACAAACGAAATAAAGTTTAAACGAAAAAATTGGAAAAAATCGCTACTACAAATGATAAACACTAACTACAAATGAAAAGAAGTTACAGCAACCAAAAAAAATAATACTACAAACGAAAACTACTTACTACAAGCGAAATAAAGTTACTACAAACAAAAATAATACTACTACAAACGAAAGCTACTTACTTTAAACGATAAGAAGTCACTACAAACGAAAAGAAGTCACTACAAACGAAAAGAAATTACTACAAACGAAAAAATTTATACTACAAACGAAATAAAGTTACTACAAACGAAAAAATTGAAAAAACTCGCTACTACAAACGAAAACCACTAACAACAAACGAAAAGAACTTACAACAACCAAAAAAAATACTACTACAAACGAAAACTACTTACTACAAGCGAAATTAAGTTACTACAAACAAAAATAATACTACTACAAACGACAGCTACTTACTTTAAATGATAAGAAGGCACTACAAAGGAAAAAAAGTCACTACAAACGAATAGAAGTTACTACAAACGAAAAAATTGATACTACAAACGAAAAGAACTTACAACAACCAAAAAAAATACTACTACAAACGAAAACTACTTACTACAAGCGAAATAAAGTTACTACAACCAAAAATAATACTACTACAAACGAAAGCTACTTACTTTAAACGATAAGAAGTCACTACAAACGAAAAGAAGTCACTACAAACGAATAGAAGTTACTACAAACGAAAAAATTGATACTTCAAACGAAATAAAGTTACTACAAACGAAAAAATTTAAAAAAATCGCTACTACAAACGAAAACCAGTAACTACAAACGAAAAGAAGTTACAATAACCAAAAAAAATACTACTACAAACGAAAACTACTTACTACAAGCGAAATAAAGTTACTACAAACAAAAATAATACTACTACAAACGAAAACTACTTACTACAAGCGAAATAAAGTTACTACAAACAAAAATAATACTACTACAAACGAAAGCTACTTACTTTAAACGATAAGAAGTCACTACAAACGAAAAGAAGTCACTACAAACGAAAAGAAGTTACTAAAAACGAAAAAATTGATACTTCAAACGAAATAAAGTTACTACAAACGAAAAAATTGAAAAAAATCGTTACTACAAATGATAACCACTAACTATAAATGAAAAGAAGTTACAAGAACCAAAAAAAATACTACTACAAACGAAAACTACTTACTACAAGCGAAATTAAGTTACTACAAACAAAAATAATACTACTACAAACGAAAGCTACTTACTTTAAACGATAAGAAGTCACTACAAACGAAAAGAAGTCACTACAAACGAAAAGAAATTACTACAAACGAAAAAATTTATACTACAAACGAAATAAAGTTACTACAAACGAAAAAATTGAAAAAACTCGCTACTACAAACGAAAACCACTAACAACAAACGAAAAGAACTTACAACAACCAAAAAAAATACTACTACAAACGAAAACTACTTACTACAAGCGAAATTAAGTTACTACAAACAAAAATAATACTACTACAAACGACAGCTACTTACTTTAAATGATAAGAAGGCACTACAAAGGAAAAAAAGTCACTACAAACGAATAGAAGTTACTACAAACGAAAAAATTGATACTACAAACGAAATAAAGTTACTACAAACGAAAAACTTGAAAAAAATCGCTACTACAAACGAAAACCACTAACAACAAACGAAAAGAACTTACAACAACCAAAAAAAATACTACTACAAACGAAAACTACTTACTACAAGCGAAATAAAGTTACTACAACCAAAAATAATACTACTACAAACGAAAGCTACTTACTTTAAACGATAAGAAGTCACTACAAACGAAAAGAAGTCACTACAAACGAAAAGAAGTTACTACAAACGAAAAAATTGATACTTCAAACGAAATAAAGTTACTACAAACGAAAAAATTTAAAAAAATCGCTACTACAAACGAAAACCAGTAACTACAAACGAATAGAAGTTACAACAACCAAAAAAAATACTACTACAAACGAAAACTACTTACTACAAGCGAAATAAAGTTACTACAAACAAAAATAATACTACTACAAACGAGAGCTACATATTTTAAACAATAAGAAGTCACTACAAATGAAACGAAGTCACTACAAACGAAAAGAAGTTACTACAAACGAAAAAATTGATACTTCAAACGAAATAAAGTTACTACAAACGAAAAAATTTAAAAAAATCGCTACTACAAACGAAAACCAGTAACTACAAACGAAAAGAAGTTACAATAACCAAAAAAAATACTACTACAAACGAAAACTACTTACTACAAGCGAAATAAAGTTACTACAAACAAAAATAATACTACTACAAACGAAAGCTACTTACTTTAAACGATAAGAAGTCACTACAAACGAAAAGAAGTCACTACAAACGAATAGAAGTTACTACAAACGAAAAACTTGATACTACAAACGAAATAAAGTTACTACAAACGAAAAAATTGGAAAAAAATGCTACTACAAATGATAACCACTAACTACAAATGAAAAGAAGTTACAACAACCAAAAAAAATACTACTACAAACGAAAACTACTTACTACAAGCGAAATAAAGTTACTACAAACAAAAATAATACTACTACAAACGAAAGCTACTTACTTTAAACGATAAGAAGTCACTACAAACGAAAAGAAGTCACTACAAACGAAAAGAAGTTACTAAAAACGAAAAAATTGATACTTCAAACGAAATAAAGTTACTACAAACGAAAAAATTGGAAAAAATCGTTACTACAAATGATAACCACTAACTATAAATGAAAAGAAGTTACAAGAACCAAAAAAAATACTACTACAAACGAAAACTACTTACTACAAGCGAAATTAAGTTACTACAAACAAAAATAATACTACTACAAACGAAAGCTACTTACTTTAAACGATAAGAAGTCACTACAAACGAAAAGAAGTCACTACAAACGAAAAGAAGTTACTACAAACGAAAAAATTGATACTTCAAACGAAATAAAGTTACTACAAACGAAAAAATTTAAAAAAATCGCTACTACAAACGAAAACCAGTAACTACAAACGAATAGAAGTTACAACAACCAAAAAAAATACTACTACAAACGAAAGCTACTTACTTTAAAAGATAAGAAGTCACTACAAACGAAAAGAAGTCACTACAAACGAAAAGAAGTTACTACAAACGAAAAAATTGGAAAAAATCGTTACTACAAATGATAACCACTAACTATAAATGAAAAGAAGTTACAAGAACCAAAAAAAATACTACTACAAACGAAAACTACTTACTACAAGCGAAATTATGTTACTACAAACAAAAATAATACTACTACAAACGAAAGCTACTTACTTTAAACGATAAGAAGTCACTACAAACGAAAAGAAGTCACTACAAACGAAAAGAAGTTACTACAAACGAAAAAATTGATACTTCAAACGAAATAAAGTTACTACAAACGAAAAAATTAAAAAAAATCGCTACTACAAACGAAAACCAGTAACTACAAACGAATAGAAGTTACAACAACCAAAAAAAATACTACTACAAACTAAAACTACTTACTACAAGCGAAATAAAGTTACTACAAACAAAAATAATACTACTACAAACGAGAGCTACATATTTTAAACAATAAGAAGTCACTACAAATGAAAAGAAGTCACTACAAACGAATAGAAGTTACTACAAACGAAAAAATTTATATTCCAAACGAAATAAAGTTACTACAAACGAAAAAATTTAAAAAAATCGCTACTACAAACAAAAACCAGTAACTACAAACGAAAAGAAGTTACAATAACCAAAAAAAATACTACTACAAACGAAAACTACTTACTACAAGCGAAATAAAGTTACTACAAACAAAAATAATACTACTACAAACGAAAACTACTTACTACAAGCGAAATAAAGTTACTACAAACAAAAATAATACTACTACAAACGAAAGCTACTTACTTTAAACGATAAGAAGTCACTACAAACGAAAAGAAGTCACTACAAACGAAAAGAAGTTACTAAAAACGAAAAAATTGATACTTCAAACGAAATAAAGTTACTACAAACGAAAAAATTGAAAAAAATCGTTACTACAAATGATAACCACTAACTATAAATGAAAAGAAGTTACAAGAACCAAAAAAAATACTACTACAAACGAAAACTACTTACTACAAGCGAAATTAAGTTACTACAAACAAAAATAATACTACTACAAACGAAAGCTACTTACTTTAAACGATAAGAAGTCACTACAAACGAAAAGAAGTTACTACAAACGAAAAAATTGATACTTCAAACGAAATAAAGTTACTACAAACGAAAAAATTTAAAAAAATCGCTACTACAAACGAAAACCAGTAACTACAAACGAATAGAAGTTACAACAACCAAAAAAAATACTACTACAAACTAAAACTACTTACTACAAGCGAAATAAAGTTACTACAAACAAAAATAATACTACTACAAACGAGAGCTACATATTTTAAACAATAAGAAGTCACTACAAATGAAAAGAAGTCACTACAAACGAATAGAAGTTACTACAAACGAAAAAATTTATATTCCAAACGAAATAAAGTTACTACAAACGAAAAAATTTAAAAAAATCGCTACTACAAACAAAAACCAGTAACTACAAACGAAAAGAAGTTACAATAACCAAAAAAAATACTACTACAAACGAAAACTACTTACTACAAGCGAAATAAAGTTACTACAAACAAAAATAATACTACTACAAACGAAAGCTACTTACTTTTAACGATAAGAAGTCACTACAAACGAAAAGAAGTCACTACAAACGAAAAGAAGTTACTACAAACGAAAAAATTGATACTTCAAACGAAATAAAGTTACTACAAACGAAAAAATTGGAAAAAATCGCTATTACAAATGATAACCACTAACTACAAATGAAAAGAAGTTACAACAACCAAAAAAAATACTATTACAAACGAAAACTTCTTACTACAAGCGAAATAAAGTTACTACAAACAAAAATAATACTACTACAAACGAAAGCTACTTACTTGAAACGATAAGAAGTCACTACAAACGAAAAGAAGTCACTACAAACGAAAAGAAGTCACTACAAACGAAAAGAAGTTACTACAAACGAAAAAATTGATACTTCAAACGAAATAAAGTTACTACAAACGAAAAAATTGGAAAAAATCGCTACTACAAATGATAACCACTAACTACAAATGAAAAGAAGTTACAAGAACCAAAAAAAATACTACTACAAACGAAAGCTACTTACTTGAAACGATAAGAAGTCACTACAAACGAAAAGAAGTCACTACAAACGAAAAGAAGTTACTACAAACGAAAAAATTGATACTTCAAACGAAATAAAGTTACTACAAACGAAAAAAATTAAAAAAATCGCTATTACAAACGAAAACCAGTAACTACAAACGAAAAGAAGTTTCAACAACCAAAAAAAATACTACTACAAACTAAAACTACTTACTACAAGCGAAATAAAGTTACTACAAACAAAAATAATACTACTACAAACGAGAGCTACTTACTTTAAACAATAGGAAGTCACTACAAACGAAAAGAAGTCACTACAAACGAATAGAAGTTACTACAAACGAAAAAATTTATATTCCAAACGAAATAAAGTTACTACAAACGAAAAAATTTAAAAAAATCGCTACTACAAACGAAAACCAGTAACTACAAACGAAAAGAAGTTACAACAACCAAAAAAAATACTACTACAAACGAAAACTACTTACTACAAGCGAAATAAAGTTACTACAAACAAAAATAATACTACTACAAACGAAAGCTACTTACTTTAAACGATAAGAAGTCACTACAAACGAAAAGAAGTCACTACAAACGAATAGAAGTTACTACAAACGAAAAAATTTATACTACAAACGAAATAAAGTTACTACAAACGAAAAAATTGAAAAAAAATGCTATTACAAACGAAAACTACTAACTACAACTGAAATCAAGTTACTACAAACGAAAAAATCGCTACTACAAACGAAAACTACTAACTACAATCGAACTACAATTAAAAAAATTACTTTAACAATCGAAAAGTTCTAACTACAAACGAAATAATGTTACTACAAACGAAAAAATTGATACTACAAACGAAAACTACTAACTACAAACTAAAAACAGTTACTACAAACGAAAAAATGGCTACTACAAATAAAAATAACAAAAAAATCGCTTAAAATTTTTTGGAGCTACTTAAAAAAAAAAAGAAAAATACTACTATCAACTACATACTAAAATATACAAGAAACACTAAAAACAATTTTTATATTAAGTCACAATAACTTAAAATACAAAAAAAAATACTTTATTTTTTTTACTACAAACAAAAAATTTTTCACTACAATCAACTACAAACGATTCTTTTTATGAATCAAGTATTAAATTTCAATTTTTCAAAAGCCGGGTGCCAAGTTTTTTTTCAAAATTCTGTAATTTTTTTTTAGAGCTACTACAAATGAAAAAAAAGTTACTACAATCAACTACAAACTAAAACCTATAAGAATCAAGAAAAAAAATTTAAATTTTACAAAGTCGGGTGCCAAGTTCACAAAGCCAATAAGAGTTTCCAATTGGGAACTTTTTGAGTCATCACAACGCGCGCGCTCATAACATATCTGCCTCTTTTTAATATATAATATCATTGGTTCTAATAATATTACTTCAGTGGTAACATGCAACATTTTGATGCAGTGTAAATGAAATGCATTTTCATACTACTTTGTGCCCGCCAACACCATTGTGCGACATTTTAATTTGTCGTGACTGCGATACCTATATGTAATGCAACATGTGTATAGACCAGTGTTTCCCAACGTGTGGCCCACGCCCCACAGGGGGGCAATTTGATAGTTAAGGGGGGTAATGTAAAAATGGACTCGACACGACTGTAACCCTTTCGTTTTGCGTTATTTAAATGCAATGTTAGATATCGATGACAAAATTATGTATATGATTTAAATACATAAAAATTTTAGAAATGTTAAGGCGGGGCATGGTCTAAAAAAGGTTGGGAAACACTGGCATAGACCGTTAAGCAAATAGATGTTTCATCATTTATGTAAAATAATTAAATTAAGGCTACGTGACTCCCATGTTAAGAACATTTCCATTTTACGTCATTTGATAAAAAGAAACCCTTCATTTTAGTTACAAAAAAGCTTTAAAAAATGAGGATGCAGCTGATTGCTCTCTAAAATGTTAAAAAATTATCCGCTTGTACTCGTAGTTGAGGATGCTGCCATCTTGAGTATTGCATCTTCCTGTATTTTAGATGAGATCTTGTTTTTGTAAATTGATAAAAGTTTACGTTAAACATAATGGTGCAAATTAATAAAAACTATAATATAATATATATGTATTTCACAACTCGTAGCTCCTTTCTTACATACTTAACACTTTGTTAATCAAAATTATGTTTATCAAAATATATTTTCTTTATTTTTTAATTTATATCTTAATGTACCATGTACAAAATATTTTTATGAGTTTTATTTTCGGTATGATTAAATTTTGTTATCAAATTATCGAAAGTATACATGTTTAGAAACTAGTTTACAAGTTATAACTTAGAATAATGTATTGATTTTATTTCAGACAAACTAAAAGCTCGTACTAGCTACCTGCTACGTAAATATCTGTAGTAACTACTTAACTACTACTAAATAATTACGCGCTAAACTACGTAAATATCTAAAGTGTAATAACTGAAATATTAACACCTTCGAGTCTCGTACTCGTATGAAATTGAACATGGATTCAATTACCTCTCGTACCGGCGCGTCGCGTCGTCGGTAAACAAATTACTGTCGATCGCCGTAGTTATTTATAATCATCCCACGATAACTCTGCATAAGGATATTAACTGGTAGAAACAAAAATCGTACTACGGTATCACTTTTTGAATGATTGTCAAAGCTGACATACATTGACGTATCAGTTTCTCGTCGTTAAACTGTTGTTGATTTTTGCTGAATTCTATTTTCACAATGGGTAAAACTATTAAAAGTGGCGTTCGAGAACTGATATTCAAGATGATATCGATGATACTGTCAACATTTCTCTTTATAAAATACATACTATTGATAAATAAATAAAGCATTGATAAAATTATATTTTATCAAGTCAATCATAATCAATAAATAATAATATGTTACAAACTACTGGCAACACTACCAAGTAGATGGCGTCACACTAAGCAATATAGACTACTTGATTATTATACTAGTATACTTAATTCCATATCTGATTAAATATTAAAATGATATTATTAATAAACATTTATTTATTTTATAGATATGTATTAAATATTTTGATTGATAAGTCTTGATGAGATATTGTATTGACTCTGATTTTCCTATATAAGCGAATGTAACGTAGAGGAGAGGTCATTCTATGACAATAAGACGTGTAAGGTGTTACTCTGCCCAAATACAGTTCTACCGAAAGTAGTTGAGTACTATTTTATTTCGGCCATCCGACCCACCTTCTAATATCTCAGAAGTGGGATTCGGAAATGTCTGGGCCATATCGCGACGGCTTAGGCAAACGAAAGCGAAGTAACCCCGAATTTATGAATTGCGTAGACAGTAGTGATAGTGATACGTATAGTGCAAAAGAGGATCAAGAAATTTTTTTTTCTTCATCGCCGGGTAAGGGTCGTACACAATTGAAGAAAAGGCGCGTGAGACCCACTGATGCTGAGGTTATCCCCGAGTTTCACCCGGAGAAGAGCAGCAGTAATGTGAAAGGATGGTTACATAAAATTGACCAACTTGGAGACGTCTACGGATGGAACAACACAGATCGGCAATTTGTTATGCAGCTAAGATTAAAGGGCGCGGCACGCGAGTGGTACGACGACTTAGATGAATATAACCTCACATGGGATGAGTGGAAACATGCTCTGTTTGTTGCATTTCCACGTTCGACTGATTATGTGGATAGACTTGAACAAATGCTGGCAAGAACAAAGCAAGATTCTGAGACCATGACGAAGTATTATCACGACAAGCTGTCACTTCTAAAAAAATGTGGCATCGATGGTGAACGTGCAAATTCCTGCATAATACGAGGATTGCCAGCGGATTTGCGAGCGAATGCAAAGGCGTACTGCTGCGATACACCTGAGCAACTTTACTTCGGTTATTTGTCTTCGCTGGAGAATTATCGGCGATTGGATACTTCGTTCACTTCTACACGAGGAACATGGAGGAGAAGTGCACCCAACACCGTAACGAACCAACATCAACTTCAACCCAGGGCCTGCTACGTGTGTCGTCAGCCGGGACACGAGGCTCGCGATTGCAGGATGCAGAAGCGCTGCGAGACGTGTCGGCGCGTTGGACACACAACTGCGTCGTGTTGGTTTGCACCAGGAGCATCCCGGCCACAAGATCAGAAGGTTAGCAATATTTTAAGTATTACATATGATATTTTTTCTGATATGTATAAAAGGATAGCATATGTGAATGGGCGCGAGGTAGTAGCGTACATTGATACCGGAAGTAAATTAAATATCCTGACACTCTCGAAGGCCAAAGGGTTACAAGTCGATATTCGGCCTAGTTCTGTTACTATGACTGGCTTTGGGGGTAGTTGTGTTCAATCTCTTGGATCATGCTACATTTCTGTACTAATAGATAACCTAACCCTTAATGGAATAGTCGAACTGACAGATTTTATAACTACAAATGTAGATTTAATAATCGGCCAAACGATGATTAATAATGATGGTGTCAGCTTGGTGACTACAGCTTCATCCGTGCAGTTTGTTCCGAGCCAGACTGTTAATAGTGTATTCGCTGAGTTAGATCTAAAGTCAACAGATTTTATTTCAAAATACCCGATTTATTTAAAATATAATGTGACGATACCCAAACAAAGTAGCGTATATGTTGAAGTGTTTATAAATTGTAATCAAAGCATTCAAGAGAGGCACACATTCTTGACGCGCACAGTGTGTTCGCAGGTTGGTGGAATGGCTTATGTAATACCTTCAGTTATCATTAATCCGACTAACTGTTTCATCAAAGTCGTAAATGTAGGTAACGTCGATATTCTATGGGTCGCGGGGAGATTGATAGCTAGGGCAGAGTTAGTATTAGTGCCAGTTAATCAAGATCCAAAAGTTTTAGCTGTTGATCGGTATCCAGTAGAGAAAACGGTAAAAATTTGCTTAGCTGATTTAAACAAGGGACCTCTTAGTGATTGTGAAAATAATCAATTGTTAGAATTATTGAATAGATTTGGACAGTCTTTTGCTAGGACCACTAACGAGTTAGGGTGTACAAATTTGATTAAAATGCATATCCGTACTATAACTGATAAGCCTGTATATTGTAAGCCTTATAGATTGTCCTACAAAGAAAACGAGATCGTGCAAGAAAAAATAGATGATCTATTAGGAGCGGGTATAATAAGGAAATCTATGTCAGAATACGCTAGTCCGGTAGTACTTGTTAGAAAAAAGGGGGGAGATTACAGACTTTGTGTGGACTACAGAGCATTGAATGCCAATACTATCAAAGATCGTCACCCTATACCACATATTGAAGACCAGGTAGCTAGACTGTCGGGGAAATATTTCTTTACTACACTCGACTTAGCCCAGGGGTACTACCAAGTGCCTATTGATGAGGGATCGATACATAAAACTGCATTTGTAACCCCTTCAGGCCAATACGAGTTTGTGAAGATGCCTTTTGGTCTTGCAAATGCGCCTGCGGTATTTTCTCGATTGATTCAGATGACACTTGGTAAGGTCGATCAGAATGTAGCTCTTTACCTAGATGACGTGATGATTCCGACGGTAACAGTCCAGGAGGGGTTAAAGTTATTAGAAACTGTTTTACAGCTATTGCAACGAGCTAATTTAAAGTTAAATTTAGGTAAATGTGCCTTTCTTAAATCCACTGCTACGTACTTAGGCCATGAGATTGCTGCCGGGACAATACAACCTGGGGAAGCAAAAATTAAATGTGTAGCAAATTATAAACGTCCGCGTAATGTCCACGAGGTAAGACAATTTATAGGTCTAACCTCCTATTTTAGAAAGTTTATATGTAACTTTGCACAAATTGCGCGTCCATTAACTGAACTCACCAGAAAAGATGTACAATGGGTATGGGGTTTAGAGCAGGAGACAGCGTTTCAAACTTTAAAACAACGTTTAGTTGAAAGACCGGTTTTAGGGATATACAATAGAGATTCTGTTACTGAGCTGCATACTGATGCGAGCAAAGCAGGGTTAGGCGGGATACTCCTGCAATATCAAGAGGATGGCACGTTAAAACCGATAGCATACTTTAGTAGAATCACAAGTAATGAAGAAAAGCATTATCATAGTTATGAGCTTGAAACGCTGGCTGTTGTTGAATCTCTTAAAAGATTTCGTATTTATTTATTCGGCATAAAAGTTAAGGTTGTTACCGATTGCGCCGCATTAAGGACAACATTAATAAAAAGGGATTTAATTCCGCGTATAGCCCGTTGGTGGCTCACTATCCAAGACTTCGACCTTGACATAGAGTATCGCCCGGGCGAAAGGATGAAGCACGCGGATGCTTTGAGCCGGAACCCGGCCACAAATGCTGTCCTTATGATAGATAATCCTGATTGGCTTGTCACTCTGCAAATGCAAGATGATAAGATTCAAAACATTGTAGCTCAACTCAATGAAAATTCAAAGATTAATTTATCTGTCGATTACGTCGTCAAGCAGGGTATTTTGTTTAGGAAAACTATAGGAGGAGAGCGGTTCGTAATTCCAAAAGTAGCCAAATACGGTCTACTACAAAAATATCATGATCAGATAGGCCACCCAGCGTTCGAGAAATGCGAAAAGCTCATAAAGCAACAATTTTGGTTTGACGGTATGACGAGGTTTATTCGGAAATACATTAATTCTTGTTTACAATGTGCATTTAATAAAGGTAA
This sequence comes from Thymelicus lineola, assembly GCA_963932265.1. Classification (NCBI taxonomy): domain Eukaryota; kingdom Metazoa; phylum Arthropoda; class Insecta; order Lepidoptera; family Hesperiidae; genus Thymelicus; species Thymelicus lineola. The sequence goes on along the minus strand of OZ010682.1, from coordinate 8,622,287 downwards.
CTATGGTCGTTCAGAAGGTGAATTAAATCCGATCAATAAGCCTGCGATACCAATGCATACATTACATGTGGACCACTTGGGTCCGTTTGTCAAGACTCGTAAAGGTAATGTTTATATACTGGTAGTAATCGACGCTTTCACAAAGTTTGTATTTGCCCGCCCCGCTAAAAATTGTAGCTCGCTTGAAACGATAAGATTGTTACGAGAGATTATTATGCAATTTGGTTATCCAGTTAGAATTATTACTGATAGAGGAAAAGCGTTCACAAGTAGGTATTTTAAAGAATTCTCCCAAGAAATGCAGTTCAAACACGTATTAAATGCAATAGCCAGTCCGCGTTCTAATGGTCAAGTGGAACGCGTCAATCGCACCCTGCTCAATGGATTGAACACCATGTCTGAAAGTGAATGCACTTGGGACACCAAGCTCGATGACATCGTTTGGGGTATTAATAATTCGCCAAATTCAACAACTGGTCTTCCACCGTTTAATATCATGTTTGGTCATTCAAATTCTCGGTATCCGTCTTTTCCATCTGAGGCACCCAGTACCTCGGAATCGCAGCAACAACAACTGCAAGATAATAGACAAATCGCTAAAATACGCATAGACAGAAATATGACAGTGATGAAGTCAAGGTTTGATCGAAAACATAAGAAGTGTAGGAAATATAATGTCGGACAGCTAGTTTTATGGAGAGGAGGTATATCGAGGGACCCGACTTCGAGAGTTACGAAGAAGCTTAGTGGTCTATATACGGGGCCTTACAAAGTGCTTAAAGCAGATCATTCCATAGATAATTATACAATCTCTAGTATAAAGGGCATGAAGGGTTATAAGAAATTCAGCGCCGTCGTTAGGGGAGAAACGCTCCGACCGTATGTCACAGCCATGTCTGACAGTGATAGCTCAGGCAGCGATAAAGAGGTCGATAGGGACGATTTGATAGATCTTCTTGAAAGCTAAATGCCATTGATATAACTCTTAATACTGTGCGGGGCAGGGATGTGTGGTTCTCATTCGCAGTTCTATGTACAGTATAGTGGTTAAAACAGCTATTAGAGCGTTAATTATAATATTATATCTGTCTTCTAGATGGAAAAAAGAAATGTGTACTCGTAAATTATAACTGCAACATATTAATAATAATTGTTATAATCATTGTTTTAAATATGCACAGATTTAGATAGTGAAGATATTATAATACATTTATTTAAGTATTAACAGGATTTTACTGCTTCTGTTTCAAACATATTCCCTAGTATTTTACATCTTATTATTCATTAAATATTTCAAAATATTCACAAATTTATTATACAATATTATTATTACAAACCTTAGTGACATAAAACAATGAGCAGGAATAACAAAAGAATAACAACAATAATAAAAATAATTTAATAATAATTTTTTGCCAATAACATAGTTCTTGATAAAACAAATATTGCTTGAACCTGTGTGGAGAAAAGATGGTGGCTGTGTGCTGTGAACTGCTGTGTGACCAAGTTCAATTATACTACTACGCGTGAGGTCTGCTGTGTGAATACTATTGAGGTTACTGTGTGATCTAACCTCATAAATCATAAAACGACTGTGTGAATATTAGGTATTACCTATGGCTTTGTGATCAAATAGGTATATACTTAATCAAAAAAAGAAGAATCTACTGTGTGTAATAGAACATAGGTACAAATCGATATCATTTTCTATATCTATGGAAAAAGGGTATTATATAGAATAATATAAATAATTAATCCTAAAATATTATAAAAATGCTATGTGATCAAATTCATAATAAATATACCTACTAAATATTTAGCAAATTACCAACTGTGTAATAAAATTTATTTAATTACATAATAGCATTAATAAATGTGAAGTTACTGCCGTAATATTATTTTCTTTTACAGGGCTTCATATCTACTGCGCCGGCTGAAGGGAGCAGCGTGGATCGCCGTGGGACACGGCTACAGCAGGATGGCCGAATGTTACAAACTACTGGCAACACTACCAAGTAGATGGCGTCACACTAAGCAATATAGACTACTTGATTATTATACTAGTATACTTAATTCCATATCTGATTAAATATTAAAATGATATTATTAATAAACATTTATTTATTTTATAGATATGTATTAAATATTTTGATTGATAAGTCTTGATGAGATATTGTATTGACTCTGATTTTCCTATATAAGCGAATGTAACGTAGAGGAGAGGTCATTCTATGACAATAAGACGTGTAAGGTGTTACTCTGCCCAAATACAGTTCTACCGAAAGTAGTTGAGTACTATTTTATTTCGGCCATCCGACCCACCTTCTAATAAATATCTAGCATCAAAACCTATTATTTGACTCTATATCAGTATTGCCATAATAAAAGTTTCACTAACTACCGCTGTCACTTCATTGCAGAGTTATTGTAGGAGTACTTTACGAAGATTAATATTACAGAATTCTATTTACAGGGCATACTTGTTTTTATCAACTATGTAAGTGTCTTATAAGTTTTCATATAGGTTATAAGTACAAGTTACATGCTTTTAAATTGTTTTCGTAAACACGATACGCGCTGGGTGGATTTCGTCGTACCCTCAATTCTCATAATTGTAAGTTATTGTAAGCTTAAGTTAGTCAAAAATATTAGTCAGAGAATCAGTGGATATAGAGTAAAAAAAATGACATGCATAAGTGTATCAGTGATACCTATATGAATAAAATATTTTGACTTTGACTTTGAAAAAATTATGCTCGATTTTCTGAAGTTCCTTATCTAATGCGTAAAACCAATCCATGGTTACCCAGTGAGACAAATCTTAACAGCGAGTGGGTTTGTTTAGAAACCTTCCTGGGCGACACCTGCCAAGCCAGTTGGATATTAATTTCAGGCACAATAGGATGAGAGTAGCCCGAGCTACCTAAGTCAGCCGGACACAGCCATGAACTCATTAGTACGTGTATCAGCTTGCAGACTGTCAGCCACCGTGACGGCTTTCTTACCAGGCGGATTATTAAATTTATTATGAGTAGGTAGGAACGGATCATTTATTCGTTTCATTGCTATGCTACCTACTTACTGTAGCATCAGGACTGTGCATCAGGTTTCTTATGACAACTTAATACCTACTGATTCATTTCTTTAATCAACCAATTTTCGCAGCGGTTTGTTCCTTCAATCTTATGTAGACCTCACGGATCATTCCTTTGTGGGCATAGAAGAGTTTTGAGGTGATCTAACTTTAAAAATTATTTCCCGCTAAAGGGAACTATTTTTATTTGAATCTATTTGAGAACATGTGGAATGTGGAAAACGAATTGTTTGTCCTGGGTTGATATTTAATAAGCGTTTATTAGTTACATTATTAACCTAGCCTATGATGATAGAGTCTACGAAATAAGAGTGAATAAAATTCGACCACTTTTCAGGTAGTAGATACTAAGTACTTTTAATGTAGAGTTTAGGTGTAGAGTAAGTATAATTAAATCATTAAGTAAAATATTACAAAATTTATGTCTGTCCTATATACAGCAAGGATCGATGAAATATTGAATTTTGTAATCTATATTGTAATTTATACTAATCTATGACATGCTTATATTATAATCCTTCACCGCCTCTAACCATCCAGTAAGATTGTAGTCAAATGGAACTAAAAAATATGGTGTACACATTGTGACATTATTATTATTTTAATGTTCCTAAGTACTATATACAAAAACGTATACTTACGTATCTACGCTAAAGATATACTAAGATTCCTGGTTCATTCATATAGCGATTACATACGAGTTATCTCACTGTGCCGGTTTACGCAATTTTGCGGTTTGAAGGAATTCCAGAAGGATTCCGTTAGTGTTTCAGGTATTTAATAGCGACAAGAATATCTCGCGTTATTCTATGATTTCTTACAAATTCCTCGCACAAACCACACAAATTTAGCACAAACCAGCAAATTCAGCTACCACCATTTCTACAGTATTTTACATGTTTCGATCACAGTATCTGAGAGCCCAAGAGCCAACGGGACTCCTTGCTCCATTTTTGGTTGGTAATATCTATCCATTCTAATTAATATATTAATATTAAACCAGAGTTTTTAATCAAAGTAGGAATCAATTTTCTTCAAACATAGCGCACACGACAAAACACTCACGACTAAAGGTGGCGGTTCGCGCCGCGACAGAGACAAGCGACCGAGACAAGAGACCGAGACAGGAGACCGCTATCGTCACTTGACCATATGCAATGAATAGGCATCAGTTCGCGAACGAGACCGAGACAGGAGACAGAGACGCGAGACCGGAGACCGCGCGACAGTCGCTGCCCTGGACTAGTAGTGTCTCGGTCTCGTCGTGTCGCGCTCGAATTGAACGTGTGTTTATTGTAAAAAATGACTACTTTTCCTGACGAAGACTGTGAAAAGCTGATTGAACTGATCAGACAGCACCCTCCGATATACAATACTCAACTGGAGTCCTACAGAGACGAAAATTTAAAGAAAAATATTTGGAAAAACATAGCTGAAACCATAAATAAAACCTTCTTCTTCCTCCAATGGAAGTTCTAATTAGACAGTGTAAATTAATGGCACAGTACAACATAAGTAACTCCATCGAAAGACTCTGAAATTGAATGAATTGTAGCTTTGGTCGCGGTCTCGGTCTCGACCCACAGTAGATGCTAAAGAGACCGAGACACTTGTCGCGGTCTCCTGTTTCGGTCTCTTGTCTCGGTCGCTTGTCTCTGTCGCGGCGCGAACCGCCAGCTTAAGAAATCTTTCCTTCAATCAAAAGCAACTACATACATAATCGGTTCATCCGTTCGAGAGCTATGAAGCCTACGATATGACATGAAGACAGACAAACAGAGATACAGAATTACAGACACACACGTCAAACTTAAACACCCCTCGTTTTTGCGTCGGGGGTTAAAAACGGAGTAGATTAGTATTCTTGGAGCAAAGCGACTTAAGTTAGTCAATTACCTATGTGTAATACTTATTATAGTCTGCACTTAGCACGGCATGATCACAAGGACGCGGTCAGCTGAGTGTCATGACACGAGCGCCGTGGCCGAGGTCAGTGCGCACGCGCAGTGTCCCATAACTAGGTTATACCCTTAGCACTAATACCTTAAGTATCCGTTACATTACACCACACTAATAGATACTGAATGTTAGTCATGTCGAGGGTCAAAAGCAGCAAAGTGCCTTTAACCATATCAGGATTGACAAATGATATCACATCGATTTTACTCTCTCGTGATAATGAATGGAACTGACTACTAAGCTGTCGTACCGCTTTTGGGCGACATTAATGACTTCCGATACGAAACCCTCAACGCGCACTGGAGTAGCGTGGTGGAGGTATGCTCCAACTCTTCTCAGTTATGGTGAGAGTCTCGCGCTGAGTAACCCTGAGCTTTTACGCTCTGACTTCGAAAGCAGCGCCGTCAACAACAACCGGTACGAGTGTAACATGGACATCGACAAGATTTTCGTCGTGTCCATGTTAATCTTAACACCCACCCGTTGTGAGGCACTGTTCAAATCCCTGAGCATTGTACCAAGTTCCTCCAGGGATCCTGCCAGGATGACTATATCATCGGTATATCGCAGGTGTGTATTCGCCATTGATGTTAATGCCACGTCGTTTCCACTCCATCAGCTTGAACACATCTTCCAATGCAGCACTGAACAGTTTTGGGGATATAATAGGTTTCATGATAGAATTGAAAAGCAAATAAAACAAACAGCTATAAGATGTTAACTGTCTATTCGACCGTTCGCTAAACCGTTCAAAATGTACCGGTTCCCGTTTAGCGGTAGCGAACCGTATAAATTATGATTATTCTTTATCCGCCATAATAGGAGTGAATGCGAACCATTTAACTAACTCACTCCATCAGTCCGTTACTTGTCAACTGAAGCTGGTACGATGTATAAGACATTTCCTATTATTACCTGAATTACCTCAGAAATACTAAGTCAACTTACCGTAATGTTAGTTGAGAATTGACATAAGTTGTAGCTTCTCAAACACTCATACCGTCACACCCTTTAGGCCACAGGATCTCAAACTTAACTTATCACCCCCTATATAAGTCGACAATATTATAAACCCCCTTTTATAAATGGTAAGCTAATATTCTTATGCAAAATGTTTTGGTTTGGATTTCCGATTTGATCACCTTAATCTTCCAAATGATTTTTTTGAAGTATATTCTAGTCTGTTGGCGCTCTTTTTAAAAACAAAAACTTACTATAGAATGTTGTGAGTATATGTGATACATCATCAAAACCTGCATGGATTAAAATTATCATTGATATATCATGAGCAGTCAAAACCCAAAACCAAAACATTTTGTATCAATAAACTACTGTCCGTAGTGATTCTGTCTGTCGAACGGTTTATTCCCACTTGTCCTGTTGAATAGTCCTGTTGACAGTACTAGTGAGAAAAATCCCACTAGTTGTGTTGACAGAACAGAACAAAAAAGAACGAGTTCCCGTTTTCGATTCCCGCTGGATGTGATGAATATATCTTATTTATTTATTTATTTATGTACTTACCATACAAAAAGTACAGAAAAAAAGGCGAACTTAATGCTAAAAGCATTCTCTTAAGCATTATCTTATGTGTATATTAAATTTGTGTCGTTTATAAATAGAACCTATATCTAAACCGGGGATGTAAGTTAGAAGTTTTTTTAGAATGCGAATAAAATTTTCGTCACATTTGCTTTAGCTGGCTGCTTCTCTGCGATGAGACTGGTAACGGTGTCTCGGGATCTAAAGCGGCACCAAGGAACGTCTGGGAGGCTATTATAGCAACTATTATCCGCATGTTTAACGCTTCCTGCATCGTGGGATCGTTGCGTGAGGGAGCGTGCCCCATCCGGCCGCATCGCTGCAAAAAGCGCCAGAACGCACATGAGGAACGCGCCGCAAAGCGAGTTCTATTTTTTACGATGCCACTAACATGGGAGTTGAAAATATTGTCATGAACGGCTTGTATTAGTATTTACCTGATATTTTATGTATGTGGGCCTAACTACTAAAAAAAAATAATAACAAAATGCTTTGTGTACCTACTTTATACGAAATGTTAAAACTGATTTACAGTACAGAGAATCGACTCATTATAATGGAGTTAAGTATGAAGCTGGATGCCTGACAGTAGCGTCGACTAGTGTAAGTATAGCTAATAGGATGTGCGGAGCGCTGCGGTTACAGGCTAGATCAGAAGTGGTAATATTCACTTTTACTTTTATAGCTAGGTAGGTACGTACTACTACTTCGCTTAAAAAATGCATAAAATGATTTAAAACTGACAATAAATTATCATATTCATAAATACTTGAAACAAGAGTCCCAATTATTATACGAAAACATTACAATTATAATTTTTTTTTTATTATAAATACGCTTCACACTCATAGCCCCACACTAGGATTCCCTGTGTCGTGGGTGCCATGGACAACACACAAGACAAGGACATTCACACCCAGACCGAGAACAGATATTCAAACTCATTATTTAAATTTCCGCCTTGCTGGGAATCGAACCCAGGACCCTTGGCGCAGCGATCCGGCATGGTAACCATTGCGCCATACGGGTCGTCAAATTATGGTCAGATGATAATAAAAGTTTTACCAAACCACTCGATTCATTTTATGGTTGTTTGGTAACATTAGCCAGGTCTATAACTTTTACCATAATATTATGAATTCCTTGGATACTTCATACGACTGATTCATGTGGGCGCGAAACTTTAGGGACCATTGTACGTTGCCATTGCTGCCACCCACAAACCACGTTCATATTCACCATTAGGATACGTAACGCGATATGTTATAGGAGGCACAGAACAGTTATTTCATTTGGTATCATCATTTTATGGTCTCGGATTAATTACCATTTACTAATATCAATTGATAAGAATTGCCGTTTTATGGAACGATTTCAATCTTGCGTTATAATGCCTGACTGGCTTCAATCCATTATTGGAGGCCTAGAGCATACTTCACCACGCTGCTTCAGTGCGGATAATGCCTATGTATAATTATGTGGCAGGGTACCGCCCGATCGAAATCATGATGTAGGGATGCCCCTTCGCTTTCTTGTTCCGTGTAAGTAAGAGCAGCGACTTAACTAACCAAACTTAACTGTCTCTAGACTTGAGTTGCGTATACAGTTTATGGCGGGGTACTTCGCCCCCTGAGCCCCCTTTCCCCCGCTTTCTTAAATTACGACTGTTATCTTACAATAATAACCGGGACCGATGGCTTTAAATACCAATTGCCAACTGAGGCACCGAACCTTTCCACTACGCAGAAACCCTAGAGCCCTGCCTTCATATATTTTATCATTTATGACAATAAGACGAACACCAATGTGTGATCAAACGCTAAGAACTCTCTTTGAAAAGGGTATTTTGCGTAACTAAGGTCGCGTACTTTGTCTAAGCGAGGCGGCGACTGTAATTTGAGCAAAGCGCATGAGAGAGTGTACGTGATTGCGATCTAAAAGCTCTCTTACAATATAAGAGGCAGTTCACATCGAGTGTACAAACATTTAGGTAAGGGGATGAACGATTCCTGTAGTTTTTATCCTGTAATGGGTATTTCAAAGTATAGTTGAGTGTCCTACTAAGTAGTTATACAAAATTTATTTCCTACTTATAAATGAAAGTAAGTGGGATTATGTTAAAAATTGTATTATTCTTAACAATGCCACCCGGATATCAAACCCAAAATCTTTAACCGAAAACTACTAGCTCCGCTTAACGCTTATCAATAATCAAGTGCGTATTCAGATTGCATGTTGCTGCCACGTGCTTGCCTTATATATCGGTTACGAGTTGAATTAAACATACGAATATGAATGTTTTGAAAGTGAACACCAAAATTCTGAACATGTGTACTCGGTTCAACAAACAAACTCCAAACATCACTGACCCCAAAATATCTGGAGTCGAATGAGCAAACGAATATTACAGCGCAAAATTTTCTCGACAGTTTACCTAATGAAGCATAAACTCTTTAGAACGTGTTGCGCAACCAGCGAAGCGCAATGGCTGATGGTAACTGGTAAACGCGCTGCTGACGTAGCAAGAATCATTAGCCATATGGCCAAATATAACGGCTCTGAATTCCAGTTAGTCAGGTCAACTGGATGTACCCGATGAACAAGATAACTTATCTGCTGACCTACGTATTGATCAGATTGCTTGCCCGAGGAAATGCAGGGCACACCTCCCAAAATTACTCGCTTTTATGACCGGCAACGTATACTATAGAATTGGGCTATATAAAATAGCCATTAAGTTTTCGTTATTAATAAAAATTTTATTATCATACCTATTTTAGTTTAAGAGATGTACCTAAAATAAATTTAAATGTACATTATAAAGAGATTATTCTCTGATGATACAAAACTTTGTACTATTGTGTATAAATTGTAATTACGAGTATAACTGCACGTAAATAAATTAATTATATTACAGTTAATTAAGAAAAATAGTAAAAAACTATCAAACACAAAAATAATTTTTCAATTCGAACCAGTAGTTCCAGAGATTAGCGCGTTCAACCAAACTAGATCTGACTGATCGTGCATTGTAAAAGGAGTTTTGGCGAGATTAGCGCGTTCAATCATATAAACTCTTCAGCTTTATAATATTAGTATAGATTCGCAAACACTAGAAAAAGTACTGGGTTAACGAAGCGAGAGGTAGGGTGAAAACTGAAAAATAAAGTGTTGAAGCTTAACGAATCAAAAGGGACAGAACGCGACACGAAAAAAGAAACCTTTTAAAAGCTTCTTTCAGTATTTGCTATAGAGCAATGAGTTTTGAGTTACGTCCTGAAGCCGTATTGAGGCGGCACTTGAGCGTTAGGGTAGGTAGTACATTATACCAATGGCTATATAGGGGCAATATTGACTCAAGTTCGAGACAGTCTTTGAGCTACATGCTTGTGTTTGTGCGTCGCAAATATAAGCCTTTGATGTTCGAAAGTACTTAGGTATATTCTCAGTACCAGAAAAGAAATACTTGCCAACACCTTAATCCAGTTGGAAATGTGTCAGTAAATGTTATAATATTTTCTCCCATTATAATTTGTGTGGCAAAGTGAGCTAGAAGGTTTGATTCCCTTTTTAACATTTTTGAATTTGTTTGTCGATTCGTTTTGATTATTTATTTATCTTGTAAAATTATTTGACATAACTCAACTTACCTCTTTTTGACACCTTTTTGCTAAGATGATTAAGTCTCCTCGCTTCGCTTCGGCCTTCAGGAAACCATACACGTCTGTGGGGAAACCCACCTTTTGAATGAATGAATGAATGAATGAATGAAATAAGTTTTATTCGAAGTAGGTTTGTTACAAACACTTTTCGAAAGTCACTCAACGCCATCGCTTCAACAAATCCCTACCGTGAGTGGTCCCGGGAGAAGAAACGGCAAGAAACTCCCGGGATTATTTTTTTTCCTACTCACAGTTACAGACAGCACTTAATACTACAACCACCAAACTACTACTACTACAAACACCAATTTGAACCAAATTGTTGATACCCGAAAGAATATATTGACGGGATTTGATTGAATTGCATTTGACGAGATTATCTTTGAAACTTTAAATTAAATTGTAGTTGAACAACATTGGTCAATTATTCATATTCAATTAATAAATCAACATATCTTTACAAGGCGAAGTTGTCAAATATCTCGTACACATAATATACTTTTATCCAGCTAATTATCATGCCTTAGGCTGACTGGTCTTACGTAACCGCAAAGGACGTCTCAATGACCTACCTCACCTTTCACTCTTCAATGCGAACTGCTAAAATATCGGGTAAATTATCCCAAAATGCTTTTAACTTCAATATTCCAAAGAACTCAGTGCTAATTATCGACTTCATGAACAATAACTGTATCTTTTGCTATTATTTCTAGCACTTAGGGACCATTACATAAGAGCCGTTCACTCAATACATCACTTTCTCTTTGTAGGTCTGTCTTAAGTTTATTTGGGTCATCGGTTGAATCACATTATATTGTTATGCATTCTGATGCTAGACTGCTTAATAGGTATCATGCAAGGCCACAATCATAAATAAAGTTTCATAATATTGAGGATTTGACACGTGCGATCCTAGGCTCGGCTCGTTTTTATATCGATCCTTCTCTGCTTGTCCATATAAAAATTTCAAACATAACATAGTAGTAGTTAATCCCAAAAAGAACGTTTTATTGCTTTGAACTTATCAAACTTGTCATTTGGCATGCGAGTTTAAATATATTATAAATATAAATAAGCAGCAAATGTTCGAGAAGTAATATTTCAAACTGCCCGCGGCAACGAAAGATTGAAAATTAAATTTTCTGAAAATTTCGTGCCTCAAAATGGTTTCATGCAATTCTATCAACCAAATACGCTACTCAGAAATCTCATAATAAAATTGGTGAAATTGTGTAATAAGATTATCATATATATAGTTAAGGAAAATTAGAGGTGCGTGACACATTTGAACTTTGAACCTGCATACTTTGTGACCGTTCAAACCAATGAAGTGCCACTACAATACAAAATATTACATTACGTGTATAAGTAGTAGTGGTAATATTCTTCCAAAGATGCAAGAACATACAGCACAATTTTTTCTAACACTGAAAGGCAACCCTACTAACTCTAGCGCATGCTGTGGGATATTTTTATAGGTTGCAGTTACAGTTTTGAAGTGGCTACAATTGTAAAACACACCATTGGAATAATAGTAAAAAGTCTTCCCACAGAGAAATTGCATATTCGATGAATAGACGTTGCCATAGTGCAATCACGTATCCCCGATGATTATTTGCACTGAATCACTCAAACTACGTCCGCGTTTTTGTTCATCGCCGTTCATGGATTCAAATAACTCATTGTCCTGTGAGACCTTTATAAGGTTAACGCTACAGTTGACAGATTTGTTCAAAGTTTTTTGTTTGCTGTTGTTGTGTATAACAACATAAGGAGTTCAGCGTCGGGTCCAGCAATGGAAAACCTCATACCCATATTCAAAAGACAAAAAAATTGCTATAATCGAAAAACATAATTTTAGTCACCGTTAGTTTTATCTATTGACATTTTAATTTTATCATTTTATTAAACAAATACTTCAAAAAAAATTAACCGAACCCATAAAATATCATACAAAGTTTGGACCGTTTTTCCACATTTCCACAATATCAAAGTGGTAACATAAAAGTATCCTATCCGTCATGTGGAATAGAAGCATTTATATCGATTAATTTCCCTCCTGCCAAAACTCGTGAATATGGGCTTGGATTTTTCAACGAAGGCGATTCATTCGTTTTGGGGCAAAATATTCATACTCCTGTCGGTTTTTTTTATGTTGGCAGCCTCCATTGTGAAGCAAATCCTACTGCATGCCGACTGGCAAAGTTTGCTAATCGATATAAATATTCGATTTCGCTTAATGGCTTGCGTTTTGTTGGAATTGTTGAACAAAAACGACAGATAAACTAAATCCGTAGCTATTAAAACAAATGTAGGTATTAGGTGTATGTGTCAATTGAGGACATAAAATAAAATGTTAAAGTAATGCTACTTGCGGCTACAAACATTAAAGTAATGCTTTTTATTAGACTTTCTGATAGTAAAAAATCCTCCGACAATTTTATAACGTAATAATTTAGATGAAATTCATAAGATTAAAAAATTCTGTAGAAAACCGAATGTCCTTGGATAAAGTGAAACTACTAACTGTTGTTATTTTGATTTATATTTATTACTAATTATTCCCGAAGGATAATACACAAACTAAATTATGAATACCTTGACACGAGTGTCGTGTTTTCAAATTTCAAGAGCAAGTCTAAGCAAGGCTCTCTAATTAACTCTTTCAACTTGTTAATTTGTAATGTAGATTATGTTACTGAATTTAATTAAAAAGTATTTATACTTAAGTATTTATACGTATACTATAATACTGTACTAGGTATTCATATTAATGACGTAATTCAACAGATGATTATACTGTCTATGTTATATTGCCTGATTAGCTACCACCGTCTTGCTTGCCTGAGCCAGCTGCCAAACATTTTCTGGCTGAAGGCTAGAGAGCCAGTTCTATGCTACTTTCTTTCTTTTTCTTAGTCGGCAATGCATCGGTGATGCTTATGGTGTTATCTACTGATGTTATTGGGCTACGGTCTTCACTTTCCATCAGGTCGCTCGTTGGCTAGTTACATAAATTAATTTACCTTTATAAAAATATATTTGTAAATTACGGTAACTTAAATATGGGGGCATAAACTTGGACCGAAAAATAGTAAGAAAACATCACTTGATGCAAGACATATTAACTTACAACGTTCTATTATTAGTGCTCGAAGCTTACAACAGTAAATATTTTAACAATGAGTTTTGCTAAGATGACTGTAATAAACTCCCCGACACTAATAAATAATGAGCCTCACTCGCAGCATATGGTTGTGCTTGACGTCACAGAGATTTGCGTCAAAACATGTGCAGGGATGGAACAAAAGTGCATCCACTCCACCACACGCGCGGACACGTAAATAGTCGACAAAATACGAGTTTTGTTTCGAAAAACAATTAACAAGTTAGTAAGGCTATTCATTACAAAGCTTCTAGTTTTTTTCTTTGGAAAAATATTTTTGTATTTAAAAGCAGAACCCTGCGTAAAGTTTCGCCAAAGATTATACTTTAACTAATTGGTATTATATTTTATTACCATTCCGGCAAGTTTCCTAGCCTAGTCAATACCGTCTTACTGAATCAGCCGAAAAAACTAGTGTTCCTGCTGGAATCTTGAAAGCTAGTATTATTTTGGATACTGGCTTTTGAAGACTCAAGCTGCGGAAAGAAAGAGAAAAACTTTCTTGTCTTCTTTCTTTGCCGGAATCGCGCTGGTAATGGTTTTTGTTTTGCTTACCATCTACCATCAAAAATACCATTGCATCCTCTTTCTTGATTTAGCCAAAAACGACTAGTGCTTCATCTGGGGTCTTGTATTCTTTTATTTTCTTCTCTTCTTTCTTTGCAAGAATTGTGCCGGTAATGACTTTTGTTTTGTCACAGTGAATTTTATGTTAGAACATACCTATAGATCGATGCCTTACCATCTTCCATCAAAAGGCTTGTATTTCGACTCAAAAATAAATTCATTCCTAAATAAATTAATAGTTTATTCTTTTAGTAGATAAACCTTCGTCAAGAGCATTAAATTATGTGGACTTAAAGTAGTTAACAAAGACGTCTTAAATACGTCTTAATACCTCAAGGTAAAACCAAAAACGAACTTGCACTCGGAAGCCTTTAAGTCGACGTGCCACATGGCACTGACAATGAAATCGATTACAATAGTGTCTACAGAGCACTCGGCAGTCAGCACAAAGCTCACAGTGGCTGTATTGTATATGTACACTATATAACTACCCGTACCCTACCCTACTCGTAATCCTACGGCTTCACCGATACGTAGCAGACGTACGAAATACAATAAGCCACCCGTTTAGAAGTACTTCCTTCGACGTCAGCCTATCAGGACATCTGATGTGAAATAATGCTTTTTGTTTTACCCGACTGCCCTAATATTTTAACAGCTTTGCTAATCTTTATCTAGACATTTCAGCAATAAATTAGAAGTCGGGCAGTCGAGATTTTTAACCCTTTTGATGCGCTAATAGAAAAATAGGCACCCAAATTTTCTTTACATGGGCCCTTACCTACTTAAGAAAATGTTAGATGTTAATGCGTGTAATATTTTTTAGAATATTTTTGTTTTTCAAGTGCTGCGCGCCGTATGACTTACTCAAATTGTCCTCTAGACTTACCTTAGAATGCACCTTACCTGCCCTACAATGTAGATAGGTACTATCCTCATACCTAGTCTGTATTTGCTAAAGGGGTTGAAAGTGTTGGAACACCGGTGTAAGGACAGAATGCTAGAATGACTCGCATCAGTGTTGCCGCCGGTGTTGCCAATGAAAATTTTTAGACGGCGTCAACAAACCGTGACAAAAAGCCGTGTTTCTGCGGAAAAATATCAATTGTGGGCCGTGTCCTGTGCTACCAATATACAGGATGAATTTTTCAAGTGTGCGTGGATGGCCGAATTGTAAACTATGATGAATAGCGAAAAATGGTCAAAGGAGTCTCAGGGCCGATTTTAATAAAGAATAAAACTGCATTATTAGATTTATGAAAAATTTGTATTCCTGGCCAGGAATCGAACCTGTTGATTTTGAAAAAAAAACCTGTATTATTACACCATTCGATAGTGTTTTTCAAAATCAACGGGTTCCTGGCTAGAAATATTGATTTTCCAAAAATATAATGATGCAGTTTGAGCATTCCTCCCAGTTTCGGATTTGGTCCTCCACGCACACTTGAAAAATTCTTCCTGCATATATTTACTACTATTTACTAGTGTTGGGACTAAAAAAGGTCATCGGCAGTGAATTTGATTTCCAAAAACTAAGGAAAAACTTTTCACCATTAGCCTAATGGCGCTGTTGTAGGGTTAGAAAATAGAATTTGTGAAAAGCCGTATTTGCTACGGTGGCCCCAGGGTTGCACCCGTAGGCCGTAGATTTTGTGATTTTTTGGCCTCACACGGTAATTGCCGTAGCATTGGCAATACTGACTCACATATTGTCCTTAGTTTTTACACTCTTGTTAGTCGGCTAAGCCAAAACAAATATCACGTCAGTTCGGGTCGGTTAATTGAGTACCAGTACAGTGAGTCAGTTCGATCAGTTCAGTTCGGTTCACGTACTAAGTCACGTCAGTCGGATTCAGTCGCTAACGAACGAGCGTTCTATCCCTACGTCTGTATCGCGCCGGTACGCACGATTCGAAGTTATTCTCTTCGTCGCATATTGTGACTGCAAGTGGAGTGAAACTTGTGAGAAAAAAAGCAAATAAGTCAATTGTAAATTGAACTAAACGGGAAGTGGGAAGGTTTGAATGATCCAAAGTTCTGTGACACGACGATCCACACCGTTGTTTTTGTTTGTTCTTTTTGCCGGCGCACTAATTGCCATTTGTTGAGGTAAGCAAAATTTGTTTCTGTTTACATTGTATTACAGCACGTCATTCCGGAACTATAGAATAAGTGTTTGTAAGTGCAAATTGCATTGCGCTGTAAGTAATTCCAAACGCAACTACAGCTACATCGCAAACAACATTATAAATTTAAAACACTTCTGCTTAGTTTAATGTTACAGCATTTCTGAAAACTTATGAGTACTTTATCCTTGTTGCACAAGCAATAAAAGAAGCATGTTATGTCTATGGAGCGGCCTCATCCGCCGGGCTCGAAACCGGTTCCTGGTCAGATGATAGTTTGTTATTATTTTTTGCCGCAACTGAGAGGCTAGCAAGTTTGAGATAACTACCGGCCACTATGCTGATATAGGGACTAAAACTAATGATAACCACGTACGTAGTACAAACCAGTAGTTATACCGCATAATTAAGAATAAAAGTAAGGACCTTTTTCCTTATTTTCGGTGAGTTGCATCAACAAGCCCGTGAGTGGAGTTTGAAAACCTGTCACCGGTGCGAGTCCAGAGATCAGCCTTATAAATTAAATACTTTTAATTAATCTTTATAATTACATGATTATTATTGAGGGTAGCTATTATTTTCTCGAAAAATATTCGTTAGGTGACTGACAACTATTTTGTTCTTCCAAAGTAAGCCCCCTTAGTTATAATAAACTTGAGAAAGCGTCTTTTTCAATCCTGAAATAAGCTCTGTTTGTTATGGCCATCAGCTTTTCCAGCGATGCGTGTTTATCTTCTGCTCCGTGGTAAAACGTTAAAACTGGAATTAAAGAATTCATGGATGAACTTCATGCTTTGATGGCTTTCAAAAATTAATGGTTTTTTATGTTCAAATCATCCAAAAATTGCATTACATCACTGGTAGTGATTCGAGGATTCTCCCTTACTGCTTTTATGTTTACTGCTTCAATGTTATCATCGATTCTTCAAGTGCTGGGGTGCTTAATGTCTTCTCGTTCTTCTGGAAAGAGCATGCACCAATCAACATTTTTTTTCTTAAAGTAAACTCGCTAAATGCCTCAAGGTACGGAAACCCCACTTGTATTTTTTGGCTTCGACTGTTCCCAAACCACACATTTTAATATATCGGCGCGGCGGGACAATTCTTTCTTTAAAACGCGTATCCCAACCCCAACCCAGAGTACCTTCAAGGGCCTTTGGCAGGCCGCGTAGATAGGTACATCCTTTTTGGTAGTCAGTTTTTTAAGTGCGCACGTGCGTAGGAGCAGATTTTATACGACACAAAATTTAATTCGAATTTTTTGATAAATTTATTGCATACCAAAAATCGCCAAGGACACCAAGATACATTTAACGTCTGCTCATAAAAATAAAAAATAGCTAATAATGTGTATTTATTTTAGGGGCCTCTTATCACAGAAAACTTATTTCCAGCATAATAAAAAACACATGGAATTCCAAAATCCAACCAGTCTAAACTAAATTTGAAGATACCCTTTCTTTGAGCGGACCGCGCACATAATTATCTCCACATCACGCAGATATGTATAACCATTTTTTATTATTATTATTTGTTAGTCTGTGCATTTGTTTCGCCTAATTTCAGAAACAGCGATTTTGAAGCGGTTTTCCCTGATGTTTGTTTTGTTTCCATCGGTTCCTACGTAAAAGGTGTCAATTTAAAAAATCCTGTTCAAAATTTTTTTGCCTTGTTACTAAGGCATGGTTTTCTGAAGCGTTCGGTTACTACACGAGTATAACGCAAAAAACAACTTTATGCAAATTAATCAACATGTATCTTAGTTATCCTACTTCCGCTTCACCTCACTCCTATAAAGCAATACTACTCGTTCACCTAATTGAATCATTTGCCCTTTTTATGTCGAACTACGATTGCTATTGATAAGTATTGTTTGCCTTGTTATCGATATTGACTGAGTAAATATAATCCGTATTATTCAACAGCGAAATAGGTTACTGGTTCTACTGGTACAATGTCTAGTAATTTTCCTGATCATTTGAACTCTCATTATTTCATAGTGGCTCACTTGTAGCGTTTGTTCTGTATTCTGAGCTGCAGCGTTAGGGTTGGGTTGTGATTATTAGTAATATAAAACCACCTTTTATAATTACAAAATTTTATGGAGGCTGGATATGATTTATTTCAAGTATTATTTGTAAATATTGTGAATTGTTTTTTAATTCGCCAAAACAAAATAATATTTATTTCGGAAGTTGTTTTGTCTGTCGGTACGCGGCAAGCAGTTGAAACTGGACAAATGAGTAAAGTAAGAATAGTCTAAAATTTTAACAAAACAAAAGCCGACTTCAAATGAAGTACATCCTTTCCAATAACAATAAAAATAGAGTCATCATAATCGACTGGCGTGATATTGAGTTATTCGTCCATTTGTCGCGCACATACTTAATGCAAATTTAAGACTTATATGGTTTTCTCATAGATGCCATTGACAAATTTCGCTCAAATTTAAGTAGGACTACATGACAAGCACCAGTTTTCGATTAAAAAAAAGAATCATCAAAATCGGTTCACCCAATCGAAAGTTCTGACTTCTGAGGTAACACACATAAAAAAATACAGTTGAGAACTCCTTTTTATAATGTCGGTTAAAAAGTAAAGTGAGAAATAGGATAAACATGAAATTCACTTGTCCTAATCGCACAATTAGAATAATGGAAATCATGCTTAAATTGACTGTCCAATAAGGTTTTTGGAATTTTAACTCTTTTAGAATCGATTTTCATATTTAAGCCCGGGGTATGAAAATTTATCCAACATCATCAAACATCATCAAACTTTCTCCGTTACGTTAAGCGTTATATTTGTGATCTATAACACAGAATCTAGTGATAATAATATTCTTGTTACTGATTTGACAATAGCAAACTAGATGGCGTTGTAATAATCTTGTAACTAGATGGCGTTGTTACTGATAGTGGAGCGTCGGAGCTGATACACACATTTTTTATTATTTTGTATATATGTAATTCAATCGAAAAATTATTTCCATATTAGGAATCACGAGTTCGCGTATTACGTCGTCAGGAAGTCAGGAACACAGACAGCATACAGACAACCTAACGCAATATACGTACCTACAATTTTTTATCAAAAATCCAGAATGTCCAAGATTTATCACAGATAATTTTCTTAATAGCACAGGAATAAAAAAATCTACTTAAATTCTAGTTCATAAAACCGGGTGTAATTACTAATAATGACTAGAACTATTTATAGTCCATGTCAATATGAGTAAAGGCACCTGCGCAGGCGCTGCCTTTAAATGCTTCCTTTGGGTAAGTACATCCTGTCGTTACAGGGGCATAGACCACATGCTTTATTTCTTAGTTCGAAAACAGACATTACAAAATGATGTTTCTATTAACTAGTAACTAGCCTCGCTTCGCTTCGGGATGCCTATCTTATCAGCACAGACATATTCCTTAATGGAAAAAATGTATGGACGGGAATTTAAAATAGACACACATCTAAATCGATTAAGCCTTTTCTGAGATTACCTGGAACAAACGCATAACAAATAACAGACAAAAAGACAGACCTTCTAAAAGTCTTCGTTTTCCACGACCTTATCCGACATTGTGAATGTTCCTACTTTCTGCTATAACGAATACTAATGCGGGATACTCACCTTATTTATTTCAAGTTTTCATTTAATACTATGTCGGACGTAGCACGAAGTTTATTCATTCGTGCTATGCAGCGTTATATAGCTTATGAAAAGCCTGTAAGACTGCGGCTTTCACCCTTTCAGAGACATCCAGGTTGCGCGCCTCGTCATTAAGCTGTAAACTTACGAAGTAGACCGGTTCATCGCGCTGACAAATCAAAGCGCAGTGTTCTTATGATTCCTTTCTAACGATGATATCTGAGGAATTTCAATAGGCACAATGTTAGTCCCTCTGAACTACAGGTGAATTAGGTTAGGCAGGACTATAAATTCTTCTTTTTTTAATCCGGTTCAAAAAGGGAGGTTTTCAATTCGACATATTGTACCTATACATATAAAACGTTACCTTCTGTTTTGTCAGCTAATCTATACTAATATTATTAAGAGGAAAGATTTGATTGTTTGTTTGCATTGAATAGGCTTCGAAACTACCGAACCGATTTGAAAAATTCTTTCACTGTTGGGAAGCTTCACTATCCCCGGGTGACATAGGCTATATATATATATATATATATATTTACTATTTTTCCCGAAGCGAAGCGAGGAATATTTTAATTAACGTCAACAAATATTATAATTACAAACTATTGCATTAATTAAGCATGTCCGATTGCGCTCGAAAGCCTCGCCTAGGCATTCATGTTTTAGACTACGCCTTAACAGCCTCTTAAAACAGTTCTCTAAATTACGGAAAACACGTTAATAAGCGCGAAATGGGTTATGTTTAGTGTTAATGAAGTTAATGAAGTTATACAAGACGGTTAGTTGAGGGGAAATTGTTACGAAATCATTGGTCTACGAGACTAATAGTGGGAAATTTCAAGAGTCATAGACTTAATTACTTTTTTTGTTGCAAATATAAACATACCTGTATGTAAGATCAGCTTTATCCCATCTTATGAAATGATACCTGAGCCCGGCAGTAGGAAAGTTATACTAAAATCAGGCCAGATATAACTATTGGCACTACATAAAAACCTGAGGTAATCGTACCTAATACATAAATTAAAATTCCTGGATATGACGGTTTACCTAATTTTGGTACAAACATTTTTAATTTAAGGTTAACACCGAATTACACCTTATATTCTTAAAAATGATAACACATAATTACAAAATTAGGATACCATTATAAACGACGAAATAAATAAATACTTAAATATGATCAATTTAAAAGTTTCATATAACGACCTACATTCTACTAACTAATAAAGGAAATTACATAAATATCTGTAGAAAATAAGTGACTCAACGCTGCTGGAGAAACAACATTATTCATTTTATAAAAACCATGCATTCTGGTTTTGCAAAATATGGAGTGTTGTTATAGTGCATCATCGTGCACTTATCATTGCACGAAGTAGGTTAAGGAGGACAAACAACCCGGGTTAATGAGAACATGCAAGGATCAAATATATTTTTAAAGTAGGCTTCAGAAATACAATTTTATTTTTAATCAAATGGATTTGAGAGCCTACTTTTATATCATCAGGAATATACATTTATTTGTCAGAAACAAAAGTGAAATGTCTGAAAAAGATATAAAATAAATGATTAAGACTATGTCCAGAGTAATTTGGAAGCTTTAATCCTGTCTGTAGCCTGGTTGGTAGAGTCTGTGCCAGCCACAGATCACAATGTGGTCTGTGCTGCCAGCAGTGCCAGGTGCCGTCTAAAGCCTAAGCAAGGGATCCTAGGCTCAATTCCCCGTCGCGTCGGGCGGGACAAACATAGATGATATACTATTGATAGATACATTGTTCGATAGATAAAAAATGTTGATCGTGGATATTTCTGATCTAGCTGTTATTTGATTTGTCGATGACACAGGAAACTCATAATGGAAATATTAGTTCCTAAGCATTAACTTATGTCAATAGGGTGATTCTATGTTAGTAAGTCTTACCACTGAAGTCTATTTTGCCACATAACATCAGATGAATTTGGAGCATTTATTACCTATAGTAATTAAAAAAAGGTAAGTATAAAATTTCATTATCTCTATCTGTTGATAAGCAGTATCGTAAAATGGCTACCTCATACCTATTCAAATCTAACTACTGAAAGTGACAAAATATAGATTTGATCGAATTTCACAAGACAACCCGCAGTAGGTAACATTAAAAAGGGAAAGCAGGAGCGCCGACCGCAAACGGATCTCTTTTCAACTTTTATTAGCAAGTTGCGGTATGGCGACAGCCACTGCTACTACATAACGCACCGATAAGATTTCAACTTTTCTAACAAAAATGTACTCAATCTATCTTATTTCCACGAGCTCGGTGTCTAGAGATTTACGATGAAGTCACAACAACAACAACGTGCGTGACAAACAAGTCTGCTCAGACTCAAAATTATCCGAACAAAAAAATGAGCCCCAAATCAACCTTAACATTAGCCGTTTTATATGACTTAAGCTTATTTAAATATTATTAATAAAAAATTGATTAATTCAAAACTTACTATTTGAAAAAATATCTCAATAATTTCACTTGACAAGAATCATTTATACAATTCGTGACTGCCTCCCCAAACTGTAAATAAGATTGAATAATACATTGAATTTTATTAGTTAGTTACTGAGATTTAACAAAACAGTTAATAAATCAATAGAGTTATCGATTGACGCAAATATTGGTCCAATTCTGTCTCAACGATAAGGTTTGCGTATCCTGCCGGACGTTTACCTAGACAGAGGAATATAACAGGCTGATAACCTTGTCTTATCGCTCATAATGTCCTGACGACATCCGCTGGCAAGGACCTGGTAGGGCCGAGAATGCGGGCTCTTAGTTTATGAAATTGATTTATTGTTAAGGCAATCACCAAGCAGATAGTTTTTAAACGCTTTTATTTTGTTTGTGTGGATCAAATTTTACTAACTTAACTTAGACCTCCTTCCTCTTAATCTAAGTAGTTAAAATTTTGCATAGGTATTGCTTTAGTTTTGATTACAATGTAGGTATCTTTGTGATAAGCATGACCTGGTACTACACTCATGTTTGGTTCCATAATAAGGAAACTCCTTAACGGTGAACAGCAGTCACTATTTCATTAGCTTTAGTACATTGAATGACACTATAAAAATATGTATTTAGTTTTCAGACTTTTAACCTGTTTTTATCCAGTGTGATCAGTAAGTAGGGGATCAAACCTGGGGAAACTAAATAAATAGATAATATACTCAAAACAATCGCCTGGTAAGTGGCAGTAATAGGTAAAATCGAAGCGTTACCGAACGAGATCAGTTCAATATCAACATCTAACAATCTACAACAATTGCATTAAAACCAATGTACCAAAACGCCTCTTACATTACCAGGTTTATAAAGCTTATGCATAATCGTTACATAATTTAAAGTAGTATCAGACAATGTTTAATGACACTAAGAACAGAGACCATGTTCTTGCAAATTACAAGGAAATACGATGGAAATTTATATCAGATCAGACTCAGATAATGTCAATGAATTGTGAATCTCTTAATACGCTTGAGAAACTTCTTATAGGTATATTTTTTGCTGCGAAGACCATTCTCGTGCAATATCATTTAAAGTTTCTTAGTTCAATAACAGCGGAGTGAATATTTTTTCTTACTGTAATAAAACAAGTTTTAAGTACTAGTTTTGACGCAAAAACTTTAAATTTTAACCACAATAGTCATGCTTGACCTCCCTGAATCTCTTATATTTTTTGTAAAGCTGCTAATAATTTTTCGTCCAACAAATATTTCTGCCGGCAGAGCCGCCGAAGAACTGCCTTATTACTTCATAATACGGAATTTTTTGTCATTTAATTACTGTATTATTAATGTAATTGCGTTTTAACTAAAGCTCTCTTGGATGGTTCACACAAACTTTAAGAGTACATATAAACGAGTAGAGTAGCATTGAACTCGATTTCTATCTTCTTTCCCTACATTTTATTTTGACTAGCTTTCAACCTTCTTTTTGGCGATAAACTTTACGATTCCAATGTCTATAATGCAAGCTTTTCGTTAATTTTTCATTTCCGTACTTTGAAGTCGGTACCCATTTCTTACGATTGATGACACTGAAGTTTGTCAATAGCTTCCAAAGAAAATAGTCAACAACCAAAAATTAGAAAAGTAGGAAAGGGTCTTTTCATACGATCGAATGTTTGCTAAAATCGGCCGTAAGATGTCCTATAAATTGCTTAGAATAGGAAAGTATAGATTGGTACTTAAAACCATTATTATTGTTGTTATTTAAACACGGGTCGCTACGTAACATATGGGTAAACGTTGAAACACCTGCGCAAGTAATTAGAAAGCTAAGGGCAGTTACACGGTACAACTCCTACCACAAAATTTACTTTTACCTACTTTGAATGTTTCCGTGTTTATTCATGACTTATAAATTATAACGCAGCCTAAGCTGCTCTGTCAGGACAACGATAAAACAAGGATTTATCACTTTCTCAAAACTTACATAGTACCTTTAAAACAGTTTCTCTCACTCTGATTATAATCTCACCGCGGATTTTTATGTCGTTTTTCAACTGACTTCGAACATGTGCTTGTTATATTTTCTTTAAATATATATTATTAGGTATGTAGTTATGTTTATAAGATTATAAATAGCGAAAACAATTTAAGTTTTACAATTATTTTGATTCAATATTGTGTCAATGTGTTATCAAACTGCGGAAAATCGAGTAGTGAATTATTGTGAGATTTTCCTTTACTTATAATATATCGGATCCTTTACTTATACAAAAGGTGAATTATTTACTTATATGCGTCTTAATTATTATGAATAATGTTCAACCTTTATAAATTTTTTCTTAGGTACTGAAATGTAGTATGACAAGAAATTTCAGTAAAGCTTGTATAGTTAGCAATAGTATTTTTACGTCGGCTATTCTTGTTCTTGATAATATTCGTAACTCAAGAAATTCAATAAGACCATCAGGAAAATTGGGGGAATTCAAAATTAATTTTATTTTTACGAGAAAAAAGGAAAAGTCCTTTTATCAAAAACTTAATAGAATTGAGTCTCTGTAAAAAGCTCGCCATGGTTTTCAAATTAAAAATCTTAACCTAAATTCGAGGGACGAGTTCGTTGAGTAGCGTAATGAAATAAAATTTTGCGTTTCTTTTATAACAATTTTCAAGTGGATAGATACCTACGCAACGCGACGGTATTGTTCGTACCTACTTCGTTCTTCGAAGCAAATAAAAGTAAAGAGATTTTGTAAATGAAATAGTAATTTCAAAGGATTTTTTTAAGTATGCAGATCAATAATTAGCAATAATAAATTAGTAATAATAATATTATTATGAATAATATGTAATGTAATTTTTCTTTTTGAATTAGCGAGTTCACACAAGTAACCTGTAGTGTAGTCATTGCTAAGTAGCAATCTCCAACATTTTGCAAATGTAATTCTAAAACTAGTTGCTGTTATGTTACCGATAGCACGTGCGGTTTACTATAAGAATATGGTAGTAGAACCAGCTCAAAAGCTAAGAAGAAAATTTCTTGCCGATAATGATAGTAATAATAAAGAATATTGTATAAAATAGGAATAAGAATTATGATTTATTGTGGACACTTACATTACAAAGCACACTGAAGATGTCACGAATGAAAGATGTAGTCTGTAGTCGTAATGGGTATTTTTAATATAAACAAAACATGTATGTTTATGTATAAAGAAAACATTGTTTTATCACCGCCTGTTATTTGTTTACTTAAAATAAATCGTTGAGCTATAATAATAAAATGTACATAATTATGTGCAATGACTTCTGATGATTGATGTCTTGAGGTAGATAATTGTAGCTCAGTAGCTACTCGTATAGATTCTATATTTTAAATAGAATACAAGCTTGTAGAACACAGCTACATCCCATTCTTTCGCCCTTTTTTCGTTTGGTAACTATTGGCAAGCTACAGTGTAATCAATAAAAAAATTAAACCACAGTAAAATAGCATTAAAATGTTTTCTTCAAATTTTCAATTATCGTTAAATAGAAGCCGTTATATTTGAGGCAATGAAATTAATGTAGGATTATAATAATACAGTAAACGTTTTTGTTAAGTAGAACCGAACGCCAAACGGTCGAACACCTGACGGCAGGCCAGGGGAGCGTTATAAATAATGCACTAATTTTGCTCCCTGTTTGTTGACCGAGTTCCCCTGCGTAACGACTAAATACTAATTGCTTTGTAAGTTATATTACCGAATCGATAAAGGTTTGTGAACACTTGTTTCAATTCACATTCAAGTCGGCAATTGTTTTCGTAAAAATTGTCACGCATTTTATTAAAATCCGTCTCCGTATTATGATATTAATCCTTAACTGAAATTTTAAATATGTATGCGTCGAATTAAGGATATTATAATGTAAGAATATGAACCTAATCAGATCAGTGCTAATCAAAATACTCGTCCCATGAAGAGACTCGAGAATTAACTCTACCGTTACCGTCTCTCTTGTCCTTTTAACATTTTGTAGCTATTCGTGTTAAGTGTATATGCTGCATACTAAGTGAAGTGAAATGTATGTGTACCTGTACGGGACACATAAGACACATCAGGACGGATGAAGTCATCCTTTTAAAAACATTACGTCATTAGTCTTATGCATACGAGTTAGATATGACATGCTAAGATGCTGTTTATAATCAGCTTCTCAAATTATTTATGTTGTGGAGAATCTCCAAAGAACCATGGTTCTGTAATGGCGTTCCAAATATTATCCTTTTAATATTCCCATCTCTATTACTTACCTAAAAGAATGTTGTCATAATAAACCAAGTTGGTGATTATGATGACTAAGAAAAACGAGTCAAAATTGTTGAATGTTAAAGTTGGTTTCACTTTGTCGCAGCTTTGAGTGATGAAGGAGCACTGAACTTTGTTGACTGGCGTCCCCACACCTGTGGTTCGCATCGCCATTAGTTCCGAGAGCCCACTACAGACTCGAGATAGAAATCATGTGTTTATGACACAAGTATTATTCTAACAATAACTATGAGAATTTAAACTGGAGTAGAAGATGGGAACTGTTTAATTGACTACTCTTACGCTTTTTATGAATTTTGTCGTAATATTTATTACGCAAGATGGCTTTTATACAGATTACAGATACATACGTAATAAGTAAAGTGAATTTATGAAATAAAAAAAATTATAGTATAAGACGTATTGGTACATTACCTACTTTGTTTGATCCCAGTTATTATCTTATTTGTACCGTGATAATATATTATGCATTTTACGTGTGTCAGTCGCAGTGTTGGAAAGCAATTAATAATACAATCTCCCGCGTCTTTTTTAACTGGAAAAAAATTGTATAGCTTTTATTAAGGTACCTAGGTACCTGCTTACTTTTTATTAATGGTCAAAATATTACTATAAGTATTACCCTTTTAACCATTTCACTTAATTTTATTAACCCTAAACGTTACGAAGTTAAAACTAGCTGTAAAATATTAATACCTGTTTAAATACAGATGTACCTGCATTACATCGAGGCCGCTAGCTTTTATCGCAATGCTGGAGATATTTCCGTCGGTTTATAATGCTTGGGCGTATATAAGCCATCTAAAATTAAGATTTTATAGTCCCGCAGTTGTTTAAGCACAGTCACTGGAATAATCCAAATGGATATTAAACGGTTTCCTAGAATACACGCCCTTTTTACTACTTACCAACGATTTAAAAACATGGTAATATTATCGTGAGTTTAGTTTATTATTAATATCCACTCAGCGCTCTCCCTGCTGATTTTCCTGTTTTCCTTGATAATAAGTACCTTATAATATAATTTCTTTCACTTTGAGAAAAATCATGAACAAACCGATCATTACCGGCTTATATTAAAAGAACTTTCCTCCTTTTGTGAAGATGTTTGGATGTTTGGCTTTTTATCACGTTTTGTCGTACGGATTAAAATAAAACTTGGCACATAATTATGTAGTTCGAAGGTCCCTACGTATATGAAGACATGTCAAAAATGGCAATTTTTATTGCATATAATGGCTTTAGATCAGTGGTATCTACTCAACCTTTTTTTCATAAAGGCCACAAAGTCGTGTTAGGTATTGTTAGCAGTTTAAATAGCAAACACCAACTGAACCACCTACTTACTCCTACGAATATATATAGAGTATTACTGGTTGTTTATTGAGAATTGAAGTACTTATGTATCCGTAATCATGGTAATATAGGTACAACTTGGTTTCTGATATTTGGTAACTAAATTAGAAGCAAAAAGAGTTGCGTGTGCGTATGACCTGCTTTTACTCATTAATTTTCGATTTTTTGTAGTTTTCCTTATAAGTCTCCCAAAAAATAACAAAATTTTGACAATGTTCGCATATAGGTATTTCATATGAAAACCACACTTTCAATTTATCATTATTTTATCAAAACATAAACACGAGTTTTTCATAATTATACAATGCATTTCTTCAAGAGAACCTGTTTAAGTATTTATATATACGAGTAGAAACTATAATAACTTATCCTAATTTTAAACAATCTGATATCTCCCTTCAGAGAACACTCTGACAGTTGAGAGACAGTCTGAGAGCTTGACAGTTAGCGGAATAATTAACGAAGACATATTTGTTATAATATTTTTGGTAATTTAATAACTACAAAATGCATATTACATAATTAACGAGTTCGGCAGTAAGGACCGAGCATTAAACTAATTTAATAATTATATTTCTAAACTAATTTAATAATTATAATTATAATTTAATAATTAGTTAAATGCTTAGTCTAGATTAATATTTAAATTAATACTAATAGATTAATATCCATACTAATATTATAAAGCTGAAGAATTTGTTTGTTTGGTTGAACGCACTAATCTCAGAGACTACCTACTGGTTTGAATTGAAAAATTATTTTTGTGTTGGATAGTTCATTTATCAAGGAAGACTTTAGGCTTTTTAACATCACGCTGCGACCAATAGGAGCGAAGCATTAATGGAAAATGTTGCAAAAACGGGAAAAATAATTCCTTTTTGAGAGCTTAAGTTACGTAAAAATCATGTATGATGGAATTGTTCCCGAGAGGGAGAGGGAAGGAGGAGAGGAGGGGATGGAGAGGGAGAGGGAATTTAATGGTCTCTGACTTATTAAACCTACCAAAACTATAAAAGTTAAAAGTAACGACAAAGTGCAACTTCATTGATTGATAGACATTACGAAGTTCGCGTTCGTGAATTTATTTAATGCAGCATTTATAAAATATAATGTAGCCTAAGTTATTATCACTTTATAGTTGTAATAAAAACCAATGTTACCATGTGAAACATGCAAAATGATCGTTAATAACGCGGTACGAAACTTTGCATAACATGTACCTATCTTGAACGAAAATTTTGCCGTGTTTTTAGTCTAAAATATTAGCTGCGTGATTTATTAAACTTAAAAACTGGGTCACATGGGGCTAAAGTCTAAAGCTTCCATTATAGGTACTCCATCCATCCATACATACATACATACTCTATCAACAAGCAAACAACAGCAGCAGTTATCTGTTCCACTTTTGGAAGATCAATACTGGTCACGATATTAGTACCACCAAATTATGAATAGACCACAGTAAAGGTCTCTCATTATTGAGGTCCAGAGCTTACTTTGCCACACACTAGCAGGGATTAATGAAAGATACGTTGTCGTTTAACGACGGCTACCTAACGATACCAAATGGGATTGACATTTTGGCGTGCCTTTCAAAACATAAAAAAGCTCAAAATTTTTTTTCGGATTCATGCACAAAATAAACTTATTAATCATTCGACAATTTTTCAACTGCCCATGTGCCCGATTCGAAGAAAATACTTTGATATAAATAAATAAATATTTAGTACAAAGTACAATGTCCCTGTCTGAATTATGCTAAACTTCTAATATTTGGTAATAGTTCATTTTTATATCCTAATTGCGAATTGTGCCATTGTATAAAACAGTTGTACACAGAATTTACGTTACGTGATCCCGCTACGTTTGCGCTGAGAAGGCGATAATAGACTGGAACAAGGCTATTTCCAACAAACCATAATTCAATACAGTTACCTAATACTCGGTAAATTGTAACGTAAGTGTATTACAGGAATACAAACTTGAGTAATGTTGATTTTAGTCAATTATTATGTTTAAAATGATTACCTCACTCTCAAACAAATATTCAGTCTTTGTAGAAGATAAAAAATAAAATATGTTTTATTTAGAGAATTAATATTAAATTTTAAACTATATCACCAAGCACTTCGCCACTTACCTTGATTTTTCAAGAATTTGATTTTTCAGGAATTTTATTGCAACCGTCCCGTCTTCATTGCTGTCCAACTGGTAAGGTTGTCTGGCAAATAATGCTTTAGCATGAATTTCATGCATGCTTTAGCATGAAGTTCAATAAAATTTACATAAGTTAACTGAATTGCTTAGTAATACAGATCACAATAAATTAAATACAAAACTTAAAACGTAATTACCTACACAATTCGTTTACTGAGTTATAAAAATGTTATAATATGTAGAAACCCTAGAAACCTAACATAAACTAATACAGTCTAGTTATTAGTTTGTCAAGCCACCAATCAACCTCAGAAAGACTGGTTATTTAACAAATTCAGATAATTAACAAACAAAGTGAATAATATTGTACCTACTTATCGCGTAAAAATTTGTTGTCTGTAAAGTCGGTTTACGGACAATGGTTTTACGTGATAACGTCTATTTCGTAGAAGAATAATTTATGATATAAATAATGTAATGTAAGAACGTAATGGAAGCCCTACGCACGGAGCCGCGGTGCTACTCGCCAGTTGTGTCAGCTTGAACATGGCTTGACGCGCCACCGCGACCCGCGTATCTAGTCTAGCTAGATTATAATATTAAATTTCATACTAACTATACGATTTTAAACATATTTGAGTTGAAAATTTGGTTTAAATCGTTTTAAATATCAGGAGCTGCGCGACATCTGTGATTTTCTTGACTACAACTAAAGTCCGAGTCGATGTACTGTGTAAAGTTCTTTCAAGTAGTTCATACCTATAAACAGAGATGACGCTATTGTAGATTTTCGTTTTCATATAATAATAATACGTACGAGCTACGAGAAATCATTTCTTTTCAAAAGATTGTAAAATAAAATAAAAATTACAATTTTACATATTAAATTACAGATATATATTTCGTTTTATTATTATTCAGCGTATCTCTTTCTCGATACTTTGCGCGCGTTGTGGCTCGTGACCTTCCAAGCGGACCGATTACGCTTGAGTGGGAGAGAGACGGCCGGTCTAGCGTGGCTCTCTCTCTAATGCTGCGCGCGCTTCCGTAACGTTACTCCGGCCGTTACTCGGTTTTCGTGAATGCCTCTCAGGCTCATCGTCTTTATAAACGTTATCACGTTAAAAAATGAGCACCTACTAGTTGGTATGAGTATACTTAGTCTACATACATAGAGTACTTCCGGTTCTTATAGTAAATGGCCGTCGTTAGTGCAAAAGTCTCGAGGAATAGACCAGTCTATATTAAATAACGGTTTAGGGTTGTCCACTGAAATTTCAAAAATTTCATTTAATTTTAATTCAATAAAGTTGAGTTTTTTTTAATCATCTTCTCGCTTCTCGCGGTCAATGTTGTACGCATGATGTCTAAACGACTCCTTAAAGCACTCAACACAGAGCACAGGCAATGTGGTGTTACAACTACACGGACTACATCCTTATTCACCTAATGTGCCATTAGTCCCATATGATATCTTAGAAGGTGTTGGTTAATACACAATATAATGATAAAAATATTTTGAAGATTTGAAAAAGTAAGTAAATTTTTCATAACTATCAAAGAATTGCAATAAAGCGCAACACAGTCGTATCATATTATATCAAGAGCACATGGTAAACCTTCTCTCTCAAATCTTGAAGAAGTAATATAAAATCAGATGAAATGTACCTACATAAAATATTATCGTCTGCTGTGCTTTTGTTTATTATTATTTTTTATATTAAGTTCTGTGTCAGCACCAATTTAACATATTATGGATTTTTTTTTTATTTTCATGAAATTATTTCAGTAATGCACAAAAAAATCCTTCAACACCAGCATATTAAAGTGGAATGTTGCGAGTTGTCAACCCTAGGTACAGTGCTAGAACCACTGAGACCTTGTTATAAGATTTTCACACTAATTACTACTTTTGTGCCTCGCCTACGCATTTTAAAACTCGACTCTTACAAGAGTTACAAGTCTCACTACGGTACTACACCGGTCGCCGGCGTCCGTCACGTGACGTCACTGTTTCAAGTCGTGTAACCCGAATGTCAAGCATACAGAATAAAAAAAACGGATGTTTACTCACGTAAGTAACTCTTCTTTGGCGTAAATAAATAAATATTGTAAATTATGTTTCAAGCGATGAATCCTATCATTAAAATCATGAGTTTGGATTCATAGCCTAACTTCTAAAATAATGTAATCTACAGGTCTATGCCTGCCTACACAGTTATAAATATGTCCAACGCCTTTGAATAAAATGACACCTGTCATGTTAATAACCACATAACCAACTTTGTTTATGACATTGACACCTTATCGCTATTTCGCAAAGTTTTCTCAGTAACTTTCGTAACAACAAAACAATACGTCATGATAATTTTCTTGCATAATTTTTTTTTCTACTGTTTCTTAATTATTTTTTATCTGAATCTGTAAGAATGATTTCCTTTGACGGATCTTTTACTGACGGTATCGTAATTCATAACTAATAATGTAGGTAGCGCAATTTGTAAGCAAATGCCGTTTGTCTGTCCGTGATAACAATGACATTCTTCAGCCCAAATGCAGAGCTAAACATTAATAACAGCCTGTCGTAATGCTTATTCCTCCAACCTTTGTGCAATCAGCGGTTAACGCGTAATATTCTATTTGTAGAGCTTTACTCTTTGCGCAACAAAAAATTAAGCCGGCAAGATACTGTAGCAATAGTCCAATATGATTAAAGCATTTAAATAATCGTAACATTCGAGAGGATATTGATAAAACTTGAGAGGTCAAATACCGACGAAGTGACGTGTCATTATACCAGGATATGTCACCATACCAGGTTAATGTAAAACCCCGATAAAGGCAAGAACTGTAGTACTCATATTCGCATAATATGATATTTTTAATTAATTTATTTTAGTCAAAGAAACCAGCTATTGACATGTATAAGTTTCGTGAAGGTAGAGCAATTTTTGGCTGAGATATGTCAAGTTACGTAAAAATTGTCACAACTCCTAGGTCTCCCCTAATTAAGCTAGCTGATGCAGAACAAGACACGTGAAACTGATGCTGTCGCCATCTATACTAATATTATAAAGAGAAGAAGCTCCAAAACTACCGAACCGATTTGAAAAATTCTTTCACTGTTGGGAAGCTACACTATCCCTGGGTGACATAGGCTATATTATGTATTTTGGAACGAAGTTCCTTATCGCGCGTTGTGCAAGGGGGCTAGACGGAAAATTACGACACTTTTTGATTCTTACGAATGACGACACTTTTTTTGAAGTGATTCACAGAGTTTTACAGAGATGGCGCTGTACAACAAAACAATACTTAAATCGAAAGGAACTTCGTTCCATCCGGGTGTCCCTTGACACCTCTTTTTTTACTATTTTTCCCGAAGCGGAGCGAAGGCAATTTCCTAGTACTTAAATAAAATGAGAAATGCATATTTCCATTTACAAAATTCTAAGCTGACGTGCAGGTTAACCGCTTCCGATTTAATCCGCAATACATTGATTCCGTCCTTTAACTTGACGGACGGTGAAGTGGTGACCATAGATTTCGTACCTACCTAATACTCGTACCATCATTAGCAGGCTTGTTGTCTATTGACATAAATATGAAATTAGGAACCATAAGCAGTAGAGTTAGAGACTATAAAATAAGGCATTCGTTATTGACGTCGAGGCGAATGATCAACCTTGAGAGGTCAAAGACCGACGCAATGATTCGTCATTCCTACGTCCACTACGTCCAGAGTCCAGTCATACCATGGGTCGTGGACTTTACCGACGGTCGCAACCATTTTAAATGATAAAAATTTAATAGATAAACGAATAAAAACATAAAATACTAGGTAAGTATTGGTGAATACTAATATTACTTGTATTTTAACACAAAGATAAATACTATCGTTCGGCATAATACATATTTTAATAAATAAATGAATAAATAATACTTCACACTCATAGCCCCACACTTGGATTCCTAATGTCGTGGGTGCCATGGAAAACACACAAAGACAGGAACACTCACACCCAGATCGAAAACAGAAATTCGTCATTCTCTGCCTCGCTGGGAATCGAACTCAAGACCCTTGGCGCAGCGATCCGGCATGGTAACTATTGCACTAAACGGGTCGTCAATGACTCATTCTATCGGATTTGTCTACTCATATTATTATTTATCATCTAATTTATTATTTTGTACATAAGGAGAAAAATTAGTCTGGTTAGTGAGTCATAAAATTAAATAAAAACAACGTTATTACTTATGACCCTGTTATATCATTCTCCTACGACCGACGTAATACGGTTACTCAAGAGTTGACATAAAATTGGTAAATAAAAAAGTTGAAGTCAACTTTCACCCAACTTCTCACACTTTTATTATCAATTCATTCATTGTATTTTGTTGGACTAATATGCAATGGTGAAAATATTATCTACTCTGCACCAATAAAGGCACGTACTTGTAGATATGGGTTGAAGAATATAATTTTTATTATTTTTATGTTTTATAAGGCGTTGAATTTTTTTACTAATGTTGACGTGGACAAGCCTTGCTGCATTTCATAAAAGAGTACTTACCAAATCGCACAGAAAAACATTACAACATGTTCAGTAATTTTCAAACAACAAAATATGTAGCTCAACTGTACTTAACCGCAAATCCTAAATTATAAAGTAGAGTAACCTACCTAAAGCTCAACAATGAAAAATGAAAATTATGACAATTTGTGACAAAAAATTTTTTATAGGTCATGTTGCGAATAAAAAATTGCGTCATATAAAATGTAAAATACATGTAACAGAATTTGTTCCAGAATTGTTGTTGTCTTTTATTATGAATGGAGGAAAAATTAACTTTTTTAGTGATATTTTCGATGTTCGTACTACTTTCCTTTAATCTTTTTAACTTAAATAATTCTTTTTAACCATTGCCTTGTTTTATAATTATCTTTACTTTAGAATTTATAACTTAAATCTTTCTATGAATCATTAATTTATTATAAATAGTATCAACAAATTAACTTAATAACTACCCTGATTTTTTTGTTTAAATTATTTTATTTTATAGCTGAGCTCAAAAGACGAGCATTGAGTCTACTTTATTGTTATCCTTATTAATAAACAATGGCCGGAGACGGTGTAGGACGTCAGACCTTGAATGCCTCTCTCAACTGAATTTGAATAAAAGGGTCACTAAATGCATTATAATGGTCCAAAAGGTTCCAATAGAACATTTTCTTGGTCATAGCAATGACACTAATGTATGTCACACTTTCGGAACAGCGTTTAAAAATACATTTAGTTAAAAATATGTTAATTCACCGTGAGAAACTAGAATATTGTATCATTGAGTGACATACAAGTGACGACAGACTTGCTAAATTACTTACAAAAATAGTATAAGATTTTGCGCATTGGCCTGAAAACAAGCTAAGAGTAAAAATAAATTTGGTTTAGGTCAAGCTTCTAGGAAACATTTTAATTTAGGTATATGTAATTAGTATAATTTTCGAAGCGGTTCTAATGGAATTTAAATGAATAAATAAATAAATAAAAAATGTATTTGTAACAACTGGTAACAGATATATGCATAGGCATACAGACTGTCACAGAGAGCGGATTAGGCTGAGTGGATAAAAAGGGATAGGATAACCTCCGAAAATGGTACTTAACTCCTCATTATTTATTCAGAAGAATGTTCCTCGATACGGGAGTTTAACTATGACTCATACATCGGAGGTATATGCAGTGAACAATAAAAAGTATGACAGTAAGTACATGGACAGAGAAGTGATGAACGCCCATAACAAATAGAATCTACGAATGGAATGCATAGAATGTATCTACGAATTAGGCGGGGTCAACAAAAATAGGACTATAATCGATCGCCCGATCTTCACATCGTAACTGTTCTAAAAAGCTATGACTACATTCTACTATTATTCTACATTTCCTATTCTTGGATAGTTGGATGCCGGAAAGTGACCATTCGGCATCAAGTCTTTTTTGCAGATAATGATACGACTTATATCATTACTTGTGCAGGGTTTATGCCATAGGAAATCATAAGTTTAGAACGCAATTAGAATTAGGTTTTCGGAGGCGAAGTGCTCGTGGCGGACTAGATCTCCTCTGACACTACAAGAAATTACAATCAACAAAAAAAACTCAATAGTTCTAACATTGTTATGAGTATCATCACAGTCAGTAGTGCGTTGCATATTATTATTTGTGATATTATCTAGTATTATAGTTTGTATTTATAATATTTTGCAACTGACTGCAAACCACGCGGGATTCACATGCAGCTAATATTTTTTGGAAACAATATTTATTCATAGCGGGAGTTGCGTTAGTTACCGTAGCAAGCACGGAAGAGTGGACACGGGTCTATTTATCTAGGACCTGCAGTTCACTGAGTTCCTGGTCAGCTGGGATCGCCACCAGAAAGAAATTTACAGGACACTAGCTTTAAATCTTTATTTTAGCACAGAATACATACATAATAGTACCCATTGGTACAAAAGAGTCACTCCGCAAATTTCATTAAAATAAATAGCGAATCTTGCTCCGATACAATAAAGTGTAATTTAGGTCGCCAGCGCTAATCGTCAATAGACGTTGACATCTATACGTTTCCGCTCTTTCTAACCATAACATATCATCATCATACCATATCGAAGGATAAGATCCTCTCTAACAACGTCAGGGTTTTTTTTTGTGATGACATGTATGATAGATTACGAATGTATGACACGACCGGCGCGAAGCGGCAGCGCGTGGCAGCCCTTCTGAAATTGGTCCGACAAGTCGAACGCGGCACGTACTTGTAATATCATAAGTATCAAAAGTGCGGAGTGCGCCAGACCTGGTTTTAGATTAAATAGTATCTCCACAATAAATTTATGCGGGCAATTTTCTGAGGAAAAAAATTATCCCAGAAAATGGATGAGTTTCTGC
Source organism: Thymelicus lineola (assembly GCA_963932265.1). NCBI lineage: Eukaryota > Metazoa > Arthropoda > Insecta > Lepidoptera > Hesperiidae > Thymelicus > Thymelicus lineola. The sequence continues at coordinate 8,585,258 of OZ010682.1, read as the reverse complement.
AGTTTAAGATGCAACTTAGTATGAAAGATCAGATAATTTTGGAGCAATAAATAAATGAAAACAGGTCTGATAAATAATATGAAATCGTAATATAAAAACATCATAATATCATAATGCATTATGTGTAACTCGATCCTTATACTAAGTACTAACATTATAATAATAACATGTTTTAAGAGCATTTGAGGCCAATAATACATCTTATAATAATTATTTTGAAGCCACTTGAGTGTATTGAAGATCCCGAGGGGTTGTAGTGAATGATTATTAGATAAGGGAACATACCAAAACCACGTAACCCATTTTTTCCAACTTTTTACCCCCCTCCCCCCCCCTTCGTGACCATCCGTAGTATATGAGAAGACCCCCCCCCTCCCCCCTAGTTTTCACGTGGTAATTGATAAATACGGTTTTCAATACTTTTTTGCAAAAACAGAGTTAATAAATAATAATTTTGCTTATATTTGACGACTTTGTGGCGCAATGGTTGCTAAAATATTGACTACGTGACAAAAACCTAAACCCCCCCCTCCCCTCTGTGACCAATCGTGGTGTTTTGAAGACCCCCCTCCCCCCCCTAAATGAGGCACGTGGTTTTGGTATGTTCCCTAATATGGGAAATAAGAATACGACAATCTCGTCAATTACAAAAAGACAGGACACCCTAGCGCTGTTACTCCCGGAAGTGTCCCCCTTTCATTCCCGACAGATTCTCTTTCCCGTGATATATTGAATTTGTCACAAGAACGATACAATAAGGGTTCATGCAATTTGTTCAATAAAGTTTGCTAACGAAGAACTTGACCATCTAGAATCTGGAATGAAAATATTGAAAAAACTCTGACAGTTTTCAATTTATTTCTACAGTGCTACAAAATCTTTATCCAGAGTTTTTAATTCAATGCCATCCTAAGTGCTCAATGTGAAACATGTTAGAATGTATCGTAAGTACCAAAGTTGGAATAGTGATCAGGGCTGATTTGCAATAGGTATTATTAAAAATTTCGTTTTGAAACCAATCTACCGCAGTCGAAACTTAGGGCAAAAGCTAGCTGATCAATAATTGTCAAACCTTATTTGATTAAACAAATTAATTAAATTATGGAAAAAACCGGCCAAGTGCGTGTCAGGCCCGTCAGGCCATACGCAGTGTAGGGTTCCGCAGTAGTAAGTTTATCGACAATTAATCAATCTACTTATGCTAACATAGCCTTGATAGTTTTCCTTGTAAATTTATCATATTAACTATTTTTGAGAATTTTTGATGTCAAACATCTATAGGCGAGAGGTAAACCTGATTTTTGGCGTGGTGATACATTTTTATATTTACTATTATTTTTTTTACTCACTGAAATTTTTTGAATTAATTTTTTTTTGTATATAAAGAAAATAAATGTTTATTAAATAAACTATCATCATTTTCTGGAGACAATTCGTAATATGTATTGTATTTTTACATCATACCATATTTAGTTCCCGTCATAATCTGTACTTTTATGCCTATTAGTTGTATAAAATAATTTCGTTGTTTCACATCTGCCAGCCGTCCCATGACGGCTCACATTTTTTTTACTTGTCCAACTCCAACCGTTTAGCCGGCACTGGGGGGGACACTAGACTATAATCAAAATTAGCACTTTAAAGCCAAATATTTCGCAAATAAACTAAATCAATAATAAATTTCTAAATTAAAAAATGGTCCTAGAAACCCATAATATTTTTGAAAGAACTTTTCAACGATACCTCAACACTATCAGGTACGCAACGAAAAAAATTCATCCTCACGTTACCTGTACTAATAAATATTTATCTCCATGCCAAATTACAGGTTCTAGCACTACACTAAGAGTCTTGGCGTTTTGCTTCGGATAGACGGACATACTAAACGGACGGACAGACGGATGGACGGAAGGACATGACGAAACTGTAAGGGTTCCGATTTTACTTGGGAACCCTAAAAATTGTAGTCCGTAATGTTGGGGCCACACTACAGGAAACGTAAATGCCTATCATCGCGATAAATATAGCGTTAATTATTAACGCAATAAAGTGAGTGGCCACACTTGAACGGTCAACGTGAATGCCCATTCTTGGCGATAAAATTGGCGCTAATGTTCCTTGAATTTTAAATTGTTTAAATGGGTTCTATAATAACCCATTAGGCTTTCCTTCTTCTTTTTAATTTCTTCAATAGTTGCCTTAAAAGGTAGTAATTCCATTATTCGTCGCCAAGCATCATTTGGTGAAGCACGATTCTTGAAACTTTTGAGTCTCGGATCCCACAAACATGGCTCTGTTTGCAGAATCTCGAGAAATGCAATTACTTTTTCGTTAATCCACTCCATAGCCATAGTACGTAATTAACGAAGACAAACACGTGCGATCCCAACGCGCTCACGATTCACACTGACATACGTAGTGTGGCCGCTTCAACGCATTCATTCTCGCGATAATCTCTTTGATGTACCGCCATTTGAGCTATCGCCTACTGTCGAATGGCAGTGTGAATGCCGTTGTCAAATTATCGCGATAAGTCGTGGCTACACCTACGTTAAACGTCCATCATCGCGATAATTAATGGCATTTCCCGTTAGTGTGGCCCCAGCATAAAGAGTAAATAAGTAATAAACCTCAGTACGTCGTCGTAAATAGGTACGCTATTTATTTAAAGGTAGGTAACTACGCCATTATGAATTCTGCTGTATTTCATTTCGCTGTGACGGGAGATTTGATTCCCAGTAGGTAATCAAATTGTTGTTCCTATACCGTTGTTATAATGGAAGTTAATTTTAATGTAAGGATGTTTTATTCTTTTCTTTGTAATTAAAGTGGTGTATAAGGATTTATTAATTAATTATGACTGTAATGTAAGTAGGTAGGTACGTTACAAATACAAGTAACGTACCTATATACCTACTTACATTCGCTTCTCATGTGTAAATCACGTACAAGTGCTAGGTGTTATGATGATTTGGCATAAAATATGTAGCATCATCAACGCCCCTAATTATGTATGTTGTGGAATACCATGGCCCATGCATGTGTTGTACAACTGACAACTGTTTCGTGATTCGTGACCATGATTAGAGACTAACGCCCCAACTCAATCATAACGGTTACTTTAATCGCTTCTTGTAAAGAATCACCACACTTGCACCAAACAAATTCTGTACGCGATTTAAGAAGTGTTATTTGTTAGTGACTGTGATAAGAGTAAGAGACATTTTATTCGTTGTGCGGTTCGAGCTGGTAAGGAAACTTCTGACTACTAAAAAATCGAAATATCAATCCAAAAAATAGGTATCTCAACAAAGAATCTCACTTACTCAGTCATTTTGTCGGCGTGATCAATTATAATAATAAGGTTTAACGAAACCATCAAACTTTAAACAACGACGTTATTTTCATTAATGTTTAAATGTTGGTTCTTTATGTTTACGAATACTGAATTTGCAAATCTTAGATTTTGTTTGTATAGATAAAAAAAGGATAAGCTTCAGCTTGCTGGCCGTCTTCACCGGCCAGCCTCAGCTGCTGCGGCGTTTCAATCCCCTGCTCCTCAGCTCGCGGACCGCCTCGCCTCTTTGCGCCTACGCGGGTTCACATTGCACTCTAGGGGTAGGGCAAACAAGACTACGTGGAGTCGGTTTTGCAGCGATTCATAGGATGTAATCATAGAGTGAAAGATAGGTCTCTTACCAACTATTGTAGTACACCATATTATTTTTTTAAGGCTATTTTGATTTTAGTTACTTTAAATAGTATTGTAACTGTAGGTATACAAATGGTAATATGCTTATAAAATATTCCAAATTAAAATCTGCCATCTTCATAGTATTTCAAGTAAAATAGTAGGTACCTACCTACCAAGAAATTTAGCGGAACGAAATCCGCATTTTCTCCCAAACCACTGGCTCTACAAGAAAAATGTTTAAGTATGTCTTTTTTCTTTATGGTTTTTATCTTAATGTCAATTTCTTTATGGGCTTCAACATTTATCTAAATTTTTTTCTGTAAAATCAATATTTTGCCAAATAAATGTCAAAAATTGAAAATATATTTTTTCAAGGTGACCTTGGGAAATAAAATGTGAGGGTATTTTGCCCAGGACATTCGTTTCAGCGCGTCGAAACACATAAGTATACAAAAATTCAGATCAATCGGATGTATGGGCTAAATGGAAGTTCATCCAAAAAAAATACTACTTGATACCTATGTTTGTAATTATAGATCAGACACGATAACCTTTGAACTTCCATGGTCAATTTTAAAATGTTTAAATTAACTTGCCTACCTACCAAGATAGAATGATTGGATCAAAATTTAACTCGATTCAGCGGTAGGTAAATAACTTATCAGAACTCATAATCTTATCATAAGTAAGATAATTAAAGCCCACTGCTTCGATACAGGATCACTAAATTTGAAACTTGATAATATAGGAAATGTCAGAACTATTGTAATAGAAAACATCGCTTCCCACACTTGAGACAGCGTCGGGAACATATCCTTCCACATTTCACCTGGGGATTATAATCTCATTCTTGAATCGAATGCGTGTCATGTGAGAATATCCCGTCTGACGGCGTCTCTCAAGCTCAGACCGCTAAGCATGTAAACGTCGTTTCCTTCTCAAAGTTAACATAACGTTGTTTTACATTGTGTGTTTAGTATTAGTTGTTGTTGATCCGATTTGTTTACCCCGCAATGGACAGTGTGTTTATCAATTTATCGCTCGATTACTTCGCAGCAGATGTCTAGACTGCGCGATGTCGACAAAATAACTTCAGTTCGGTGAGAAGAGCCTATCGAGGTGTACGTTGTGTTGTGATAATTCTGTGACTCGACGTTTAAACATTAGCAATCGATGTGTGTTAAAATTAAGTGTGAAATTACGTTGTGTGGTATTTGTTTTGTGCGATAATAATTGTGATAATAAATCACTGGAACTATTCCTATAATATAGTATTAGGTAAGGTAATTGAATATTGATTTATTTACTACATGATTTTTTATTTATTATCTATTAGTTTCAGTCAAGACTTAAAATTTGGTTTGTTAATTTACTTATCAAGAAATAAGATTATTTTAGCTTCGAGGAAGCTAAAAACAGCAACAAGGAATTAAAAATATAACGATCTTTATCTTCATTTAAATTGATTAGGAAATAAAAAGCAATTTTTTTATAAATTTTGATGAGATGTTAAAGTCTTTAAATTATAATATTAAAACTTGAGTTTTTACTAAGCAGGTAGTAAGTACCACTTATTATAATATTTTACTACTTACTTATTATTACCCACATTATGAACATCCTGAATGAGTAGTTGAATTACCTTAGGTAGGTACATACGGTAAGTAAATACAGGGACACATTTTTAAAATACTGAGTTTCATATCAAACCTACCTACCGACTCGCTGTAACCACAGCTGTAACTCTTGACAGCAAAATTACCTTTACTAAGTTAGATCGAAGGTTTGACTCGATGTCGAAACGAAAGACGTAGGGCGACATCAGCGCATTCCGTTGTGATTATGAAATGATTCACGAATATCACGAATCAATACAATAAAGCAATGCGGTCTTTGTTGTCACTTCCACGACAAATAGTTAAGTTAATTAATGCCCGAATTAATTTCGTTTACAAATTGATATCTTGGAAAGTCAGTTTGGCGCGCGATTTCTAGTATTTGCTTAATTATAATATTAGGTCTACAAGAATCAAGATATTCGTGGAAATCAGAAATCTACACGGATATGTTTTGTTTAACCGGTATTTTACTTTATTGTAGGTAGATTTATCTACCTGTCACGTTCTGATATTTATTTTATTTAAAACAGCCGATGATGTCAGCGTTGTTTTTACGTGGTAACAATTGAAAGAATCTGATGGTTAATTAGTATTACGTTACTCTCAAAGACCAAAAAGTGGAATCCCCCGCCATAAAAATATTATTACACACGGAACTCAAATTGAAATTCAGTTTGAAGTTAGGTTCCTTAGGTGGCCGTTTTTATTCAAAGAAAAAATAGGACCCGATCACCCGACGAAAGGTTCCGACGTTGTCTGTATGGTGATGACTGATGATCCAAGAATTATTCAAAATGATTTTGATTCAAGACTGTAACCGCATAACATATCTTATAGTGCCAATATGATATATAAATATCTTTACTAAGACTGTATGCGTCTCACCAGTGAACAGTGAAAATTCACGACAGCCAAAAGTATTCATGGTACTTATCTACTGCATGTCAAAGTAACCCATGCGAATCGAACAGCTGGTTCGTTTAACCGACTAGGGTTATTCAACCATAGAGGCCGTTTTAATGACCAAGAGTCAAGACTCGCCCAGAAATTACCCTACTTAAATTACTAATAATTCTGTTTTGTGGGTTGCAAAAATAAATGCACATATGTAATAATGCACATAAATGGGAACTCATTAGTCACATTAGAAACGGGCACTGTAGGCACAACACCGAGTCAAATAATTATGGGAATAAAAAAGTTTGTAAAAAAAATCCCGACTGCGTAAAAAACTAAAAAGAAAAAATAAGCCCAGTAGTAATTTAGAATGTTATTAAAAGTAATACTGAACAGCTAAACCATAGAAGGATTAACAGTATCCATGTGGATTAATGATGCTGAAGGGACTTCACCATTATACAAGTACAAATTTTTAAGTTCTCTCTTGAACCGCCAAAGTTGAATTAAAATGTTCATACAAATTTTCCATGACTTAAAGTGGCTGACGACGATAAACATGTTTATCATATATTCATTGTAGCATAACAAATACCATCAACGAAAGAAGTGTGACTGAGAGAAGCTAAAGATATAGGTCTTGTTTTAATTTTAATATTCATTTCTTATAGGAGTTTTTTAATAGTAAAACTAACAGAACCTCCAGAGTCAATTAATGCATCAGCTTGATATTCATTTATGATAACAGGTACTGTTATTTAATGTAGATGGAGATGCAGCAGATATACTGTTGGATTCAATATCTTTTGTACCAGTTTCAACGGCGTTTGCCATAACCTTTCCAGATCTACAGATATTGACATGATGACCTTTTTTTGAATATAACTAACAAGTTGCATGGAATGCAGGACACTGTAAAGTTTTACTACCACAAAAAACATCGTTTATTTATGCTGATTTTAGAAGTACAAATAACGCTTCCAATTCTATTACTTAATTAAACTTTATTAGTTTCAGTTACTACATGCGATTGCATATGATTTCCATTAGTATAGTTATTTATACTTATACGCTGCAGAATTATACTCGGCTGCTTCGAGAGTTACGGTTTAATTTCGTGCTTCATCTAACGTTACGAGTAGTATTTTCCAAGTCTTTGACGTACCTTTTGATTTAAAATTCCGTATATAAATGCATTACGAATATATTCATTACGATGTCTCTCAGCTGACATATCTGTTAAAATTTCAATCATAAGGTAATTGTTTTAAAGCTATTATTTCTTCTTATTTCTGTTTCTTCATAGCTAGGACATGCCGTGAATATATTTCGTTTTAGGTTTGACATAAATGCTGTCTAGTAATTTCATGGCATTTTCAAAACACGAAAAATCTCATTTAAAGTTATAAACTTTTGGTGATAAATGATTAATCAATTGATTAATCAATATTTTCGGTTTAATATCATCAAATAGTTTTTCAGATATTTGTTCCGAAATTTGTAAAAGTATACCGCCAATGACTCCATCTGGTAAGTACTGCCTGAAACTTTGCCTAGGAAAAGAATTCCTTGGGAATTTATCCTGTGTTTTCTCGTCGCTGCTTCTTCTGGGTCCAGTCACGGTAGATTTGTTGAAGCGATGACGTAGTCTTAAGTGTTGTGAATCAACTTTCAATTCATTTCATATTCAAAGTTCGGACATGTAGGACCAAACCATTTTTAACTCCCGACGCAAAAACGAGGGGTGTCATAAGTTTGACGTGTGTGTCTGTAACTCTGTTTGTCTGTCTACATGTCATCATGGCTCTCGAACGGATGAACCGACTTTGATTTAGTTGCTTTTGTTTGAGAGATTTATTAGTCGAGGCTGTTTTAGGCTCTGAGGATTAAGGATAGCAAGCATCTGTGACAAATCTTGAATAGGATTGCAGGAGGTACTATTGTCAGTCAATAGGTAGGTCCTGTCAGTTTAGGTGAATCAGAACATCACTTAGTCATTATCATTATTATTCGTTAGCGAGCTGGTATCCGAAGATGTTACATCGGGCTCGGTATCGAAGCGCTCTGGCTTTAAGCACTGAAATTGGGACATTGACATTACGAGTTATATTCTTTCTTCGACATTGTGCTTGGATTCATTAATACATTAAGTTGAATAAATTGTTATAATAAAAGCCAAAACCAATGGAAATAGCTTTTATTCAACTTAAAAATCATACTCTGTGGTTGACAAAGAATAAAATATAAGTAATGAAGACATATTTGTTTCTTCTTAAGGTACTTATTTAATAAAAGGAGTGTATACTACACTAGCAGATGTATCTCCATCAGTACCAATACACGGTATCGTTTTATATTTCTTTAAAATACATATGTATTGTTTATCAGAACCCTACATTGCGCGTGGCCTGACACGCACTTGCCCGGTTTTTTGTTAAAGTTACCTAGAGGTTTTTAGTATAAAGAAAAGAATTAGCCAAAATCACAGGTCAAAACCATTCACGAATTCATGATGTTAATAATATTGTTAAAAGATATGGTGAGTGACTACTCACAATTCGCTTTATTCTTCAGAATAATAAATTATTTAATCTAGATTACATGTTTCCCTCTTAAAATGATAAATCTTTGTTTAGTATCAAGATGTTTTATATCTATTTTAAAATCTACTTAATTTATGATAATACCATGCTTTTTATTTCAATGTTATTCCTTTTTTATTGATCTGAGACCTACTGAGTGTCACTTGGACGAAATTAAGTGTCTCGTATTGTGCTTTCTTCCATATCTTTGATAAGTACTGTTATGTATTTTGTGCCTTTGATGACGCATTACAAATGTCATCACATCGCCATGATGACAAACCATGACAAATTTATAGTATCTACCTACATCGACTACATTGTAAATTGCAAATTCTACGAAAATAGCAATAAAAGGCAACTTCTAAACTGGTTGCGTGGCCAACGACGATTTTGTCACGCACCGCTTTAGATATTTGCATGCGTGCGGATATTTGAATGTTGGCCATAAATTTTGTATACTTGTATATTACTTTTTTGTTTTGCGACCTTGTTGTTCCACAGAGATAGCAGCGATGTATATTTACTAAATTATTTTACAGTAGATTCCGCCCGCGGTTTCCCTGCGGTAGAGTGGTTTCACGGGGGTTTGACGAATAAATGTCGAAAAATAATATCTTACGACTCATAGGTATTTATTTAATCTATGATATTATGAACTTTCTTATGTCCTAGCCAGTCTGTAGTTGAAGGTAGTAGGTTATTCATAGTGGTAATTTTTATCATAGCGACTGAAGCAGTCGTAATGGTAATCCGACGTTCAATCCCGTGGCTTTCACTGTCGTATCTCGATCACGACGTGCATTATGGGAAATGGGCGTATCTAACCGCATTCGATTAATATCGGTAATGTAAGTGTAGTAGCTCAACGTAAGAGTAAGTAGATACCTTACACGACATCAGTTCTGGTAATGTACACAAATATGACGTCAATGTAACATAATTTAATTTATAATAAGTACAATTCTATTATAGTATCTCGCTTCGGAACACCTTTTCCTTAGTTTTTAGTTTTTTACACCTTTCACAACATTGAAAACCACATTTAAAATTAAGCCATTTCTGAGATTATCTAGCCACTCGAACGCACAGAAACAGACAAAAATTACAAAAAAAGCATTGTTTGGCCAGCATTAAAAGACAAATGTGGCCAGCAAAAATAAATATACAGGGTGGAAAAAAAGACCCTTGTTGGAGGAAAAGTTCCCTGAAATTGATGACGGAAAACATGCAAGGAAATATTCCCTTATTTTCAAACACATGTTATTAAACTGCATTCAAAGATTTTCGAAAAATCACCTGCTTGAGCCGGGAATCGAAATCACCCTGTGTAGCTAGAACCAATTATCTAATGACCGTCCTCAAACTTGCTCTAAAGTTTCATTAGGTAGGTTATTACGAATAATTACTCAGTGAATTTAAAATAAGATTTTCTTTCAATTGCAGCTTTAGTTAATGAATAAATTTTGCAATTCAAATGAAGACGGTACGCTGGATTTAATAAGGATATAAAATTTTAATAAAAAAACCGACTTCAAATGAAGTACATCCTTTCCAATAACAATAAAAAAGAATCATCGAAATTGGTTGGCGTGATGTTGAGTTATTCGTCCATTTGTCGCACACATACTTAATGCAAATTTGAGACTTATATGGTTTACGTTGGGGTTTCTTAAAATTTACAGACATTTTAGGAATTTTTGCTTACGTTGACGTCCCTTTAAACCGAGGGCGTATCATTAATATGGCTGATACGGCATAACCTTCGGCCCTGTTCCTTTTAGAGACACAAAAATATCATAAAAACTGAACGAGCCAAGCCATTGTACTGCTGGTACCAATATATCGATGGACAATAATGAATGTAATTATTCCTTTTATATCTGGATTGTGTGTACATAGCTGGTGAAACAGATGTTGAAATACAATATTTGTCTCAAACTAGTCGTACCGCCGCTACATTATGATACAGGACCGGTTTAAACGAATATAAAACATCCAATACGTTTATGAATTTATTAATATTGCATCTCGTGATGTTTTTGACCTTTTTATTTCATTTCAACATTATGTTGTATTCAGAATCTTTTGATTAAAGAGACACGAGCCCAGTGAGACATTCTGTCACAAAATGGGTGATGATGGTGAATTCATAATGTAATCCAATTTCACTTTTCAACTTTTCGTCTAAATTAGGGATATTTGTAAATATGTATCACGGTTTGAACAATAAAGGGTAGTAAGTACTCGTAGCTTGTTTATTAAAAAACACAAATCTATTATCGTTCTTTGTCTAGGAACTATACCGATCGCTTTAGCCTATGTATTAGAGACTATGTGGGTATGCCGAGGGTACCATTTAAATGTTTGTCGAGGACGAAGATGTGCTCGTGTTTAAAATGTTCCTTTTGTGTAAGTCCATGCCTCCCGCGACTCCCATTGTGATATCACTCTTTTTATCAATTGGAGTTAAAAAAATTATATGATGTTGTGAAAAACAAAGTAATTTCAGACGATCTGATGGCCTGGCTTTGGGTCAAATAAATGTCACTCACAGATAGGATTTTTAATGTATGACATTTCAGTAGATAATTTATTCTTTAATAATATCGATCTTTTTTAGCCAACTTTGTTATTAATTTGCGCGGACATTATCATATTTTCAACATTACAGGGTAAATGTCAAATGTTAAGTACGTGACATCTTGGTGCGGATCACTCTGCTTTTTGTAAATTAATTGCAAATTAATCTTCATTCGTGGATTGGTGCAGGGAATGGGCGTAAAGTACATTTTAATAGTTACTGTCTTAGGTACCGGGTACCGACTGTCTGAGGAACTGATAATTTTTTATGCAGTATTTAAATTATTAATTTAATGACAAAACATGACAAGCTTGCTTTTGAATTATCAGTGCACTGCATTCATGTAGCACAAGAAAATTGTGACTGAAAAATCTTGCCTCAAATTATAGAACAAAAGAATCTTGCATGCTTGTTGTTATGTTCAAGGAACCACAAGTATTTTGATTTAGAGTCCCTTTTTTCACAATTGGCCTTAAGCGTAAGGTGGGAACTATAAACTACTATAACCCCTGGGCCCTGTGATGTTACTGTCACACAGGCTGCATGTAGATGTAGATAAAGGAGATAGCTGATACTCTCTTATTGCACAATTTTTGTTTAGTTACTTTGTTAAGACTAGCAAATTGTGTTAAATACACTCTCTATTGTGAAAGTCGATTAATGTTAAAAGTAAAGAGATTTTGAATTGTTAAGGGAATTAGATCGTGTGAAATTATGAATTTAATTTTTCCACCAATAATTTCCAAGCAGCTTCTATGTAGTATTAAATGTTAATACACTAAATTCGAAGTCGATTTTAATAAATAAAAAACATGAGAGGTGTCAAGGGACACCCGGATGGACCGAATTTCCTTTCGATTTATTATTATTATCGATTATGTATTGTATTGTTGTACAGCGCCTGTTCAGACTTAAGATATTTAGTTTGGTTAGTTGCGGATAGATGGCGTTAGTAAATTAATTCTGAATCACGCTATCAACTTATACTTGTAACATACGTAAGTTCAGTGTGATTCAGAAAGTTGTACAGTACAGCGCCATCTCTGTAAAACTTACTGAATCACTTCAAAAAAAGTGTCGTCATTCGTAAAATCAAAAAGTGTCGTAATTTTCCGTCTAGCCCCCTTTCACAACGCGCGATAAGGAACTTCGTTCCAATAGACAATTAACGACGAATGCGACGAATTTTAACTGGTAGTTTACAAGGAAATTTCTCTAAAAAGCCTCATTTAAACTCACAACTGTATGCGTACCTAAAGATGTCAATTTGTACTTCTAAGGACCAAGTTGGGAGTATTCATTCATTTTCCATATTCATTAACCATAGGGGACCGGGTTATGCATATTCATCATGGCGCCTCATTTCAAAAACCACCGTTCCTGTTTACGCTCATTTCACGCATTGAGCTCTTTCACCCAGTTAATAACCATGTCTGTCGTCGTTTCACAATCTCTAAGACAAAGCACTTGGTGAATATTTAGTGTTTTTGTTTTAAACGTCAATTTTCTCGGAGCTCAAAAGTTGGTTGCTTAAATTAAACTTAGCCGTGTCATGAATATTCAACGGATCGGTTATGTGACCAGAATCACAGCCATTATTACGCTGACAGGCGTGGACAACCAAATGAGTTTAGTTTGAAACATGTAGGTAGGTACCTCGTTTACCTAAATGTAGCAACAAATGTTTCAAAGGCAATTGCCCATTTTATAAAAACGCTATAAACGCTAACACACTCATACCCTCGCAGCGCAGTAGATTTTCACCTGTGTCGTGGCATGGACAGCAACACATCACAATAACACCCATGACCCGAGTACAAATGTTTATCTGTCACATAAATATCTGCCCCGGCCGGGAATCGAACCCGAGATCCGTCGCTTCGCAGGTAGGGTCGCTACCGACTAGGCTACAGAGTCCTCGAATCTTTAACATTATGATTTGTTATATCAATGTTTGTTTTTCTCGAAATAAGATATTACCTCAATATGCTAATTCGATGCTTATAATTATTACAATTGAGCTAACAAATCACATCATTACTATCATTAGTCAGTAATTGTTTTTGTTTAGTTGTCGTCGAATTATGTTACATTACATTATACTTCAACAGCATTTGCTTAAAAAGTTAAATAATGTTAGTTTGGCACTAACTTTGCCTTAAGCGGACATAATTTTTGATAGATTTTTGTACATAAGACCTATTAAAAATGCTTTACTACGAGGGTACGTCATGTCATCAACACATACAGTTTCTATTAAAAAAGGGCATTTAGGATAAAGGAGCGCATTCTATTTGATGTACTATTATGTCATGTTTGCCATTGCTTAGCTGGAAGCGGTTGCATACGTCTCTACAAAGGTCTTTAGATCACAGAAAACTGTGTACAGAATTCGCCTTTCCAGACGGTACTGAAGACTTAGTCTTGAGGAACAGTGTAGCACTTGAAATATTTTCAAATACGTATTTGTACTGTACGTACGTACTACATATTGTTGGCCTTCGAGTGGCTCGCTGGGATTACTTCTCAATCCGTACTAGACGTTACTAGAGTCTAGCACAATGTGCAGGAGTATAATATAATATACTATGTACCTAATACGAGGTTAGGTCAGGTTAGTAAGACTATTTTGCTTCAGCCTCAAATCAATACTTAGTTTTTTGAAGTGTTTTACAATAAATTTACAATAAAATAATAATCAATAATATTGATCCAAAATATTAGGCTATCCCATCTTAAATCTATTAAAGGATTGAGAAAAAAATAAGAAATTACCTAAACATTTATCGACTTTTATCAATTGTTTTGTTGGACGATTCATTTTCATACAAACATAAACAACAGAAGTCAGAACACATTTATACAGTACCTAAGTACATTTCCAAATTACTCCATCCAATCCATATCATCATTTACATTAGGTAACCCCTATTTTTGGTAATCGTGTATGTAGGATAATTTTATGTTGATCTTTTAAACAAGAAGTTTATTTTTAAGACTAATAAAATGGGAATTTAATGTTGTTTCGCACATCATAAAGTAGGCTGGGGTCGTAAAAAGATCTTTCTTTTGGGATGTTTGTGAGTCAGTCTGGTTGCGTAGTAAATAAACCTAAGTTTTTATGGTCATTGGCGTCTTTCATTTATGCTGTTAACATGATACAAGTAACGTCGTCAATTTCCATAGAATTATTTTTTCCTAATTGGGATGATGAAATTGGATGATAAATGACTCAGCGGCATAACAAACAAATCATTGACAAAGTTGTAAAACATGTTATTTGTACACGTGAAATACAAGCAAATGTTATAATTATGTAACACCAATATCACAATTTACTGTGTAACCCCAGTCCCCACTTTATTGTGTCACCCACAATGAGGATTTTGTGGTGCATATTACAGTCATAAAATCCCACAGTGATATGCACTCTTCATTGTAAACCGGCATTATTACCCGCTGTTCATTGGATTCAAATGATGGTATTCAAAGGGATTGTTCGGTTTGAACGGAAACGCCTGTTATGGGTTAGTGAATGGGCCCCAGCTGGTTCCGAGCAAGACTTAATTCTCTTCGGAAGACGTATGATGGGACATAATTGGTAGCTTGCGAAATGAGAATTTGAATACGTCTTGCTAAGATTTTGAATCTACCAGAACGTGTTGAGGAATTTGTCACTTAAGGTCACTGGGTAAGGCCGCCGAAATTGTCAAATGTATCACAAAAGTAACACAAAAAATTATGTGTGTTTGCATACAAAATTTTTGTATTTTTTTGTGTTACGACACAAATGTAAAACAAAAGTGACACAAACGTAACACAAGCGTAACACAAAAGCAACACAAAAGCTAAATTTTTACTACAATTTTAGCTTATATTTCGGTCATTTATTACAATTAGGCACTATTGGGCTATTGTAAGTATACTTTTGACCTCAACGCCAACAAATATAATACAATAACATTCAAATATTTGTTTCTTACCTCAGAAATCACTTTAAATATATATTTTTTCACACAAACCACGATGACGCTCACTTTGAATGCGCCTTCACTGGCGAAACAATATGGCCTGCATTTTTTAAAATAATTTTTTGAGTATCAGTGGTGCCATAATAATACTGTGTTTTGCTCTTTGGCTCTCTAAATAGTAGTTTTGGGGTAAAACTTCGTAACACAAATAAATCGT
Source organism: Thymelicus lineola (assembly GCA_963932265.1). Lineage (NCBI taxonomy): Eukaryota > Metazoa > Arthropoda > Insecta > Lepidoptera > Hesperiidae > Thymelicus > Thymelicus lineola. Next base: position 8,569,694 of record OZ010682.1, on the reverse strand, counting down.
AACACAAAAGTAAAAACCATTGTTTATTTTAAACTATCGATAAAATATGTCAAGTTCAAGTATTTTCACAACAATATTATTGTTATAACAGGGGACTATCATCGTATTCTTCGACGGCATACATATAATCCAGATATGCACAATCATTTATTGAATATTTTATCCATAAGATACAGCAAAAACAAAAGGACAAAAATGTAACACAAAAAAATTTACAATTTTGGCGGCCTTACCCAGCTACATTTTTTTAGTCAATGGGTTTATTTTATTCCAGTGCCTATATATTTATTTTAATTTTATTATCAGTGTAAAACTGTAAACACATAATAAATGTAAATATGAAACCAGAACGTTCGTCTTCTAAGATTCTTGTATGCCTGAGTAGCATTATGCCCCGTCTATATGCGGTGTCACGTTAATTAAGTAAGCCTTCTTTGTATCTAAATATACCCAACTGTTACAGCATACCTAAATACGAGTAGTGCCTGCTTTTCAATGGCGTCAACTTTTAACAGCTTACTGCTAAAAACAGACCTCTAGTAGAATATTACGAAATGGAGACACCATAGAAATACAATAGTATGAAATGATTCCGTCACTTGGAACGTTTGCAAAAGATTGCAAAAATTGAAGTACAAGAAACTCTGCTTTGCTAAATGTCCCTAGACTATGTAAAGACCGCATGCCAAGCCCAAAGTACGTCATCGTTAATCTTAGCCATCCGTGCGTCGTAAGTGTCGTGTCGTAAGGTCGTAACAAAGTTACGTCAAAGTAAAGTATCTGACTACTATGATTTTTAGCTTTAAATATCCAACGGAACTGATTTATCCGGTCACATTCGGCATATTTAGGTTAAACGTTATTCATTTTTACCAAAGTATTTAATTTTATTTTAATCCTTTTCCATGAATTGAAGCAGAAGGACATCTAATAGATAGATCACACAATGTGACGCCATTAGCTCAACAACCTAGCTCTTATATCTTGCATCATTTAACAAGTTTTTTAGTATGTATTTCATATTGATAGGTCATAGGAGTACGATTCAACAAAGTTGCATGGATTGTTGGAAATTCAAGTAGCCATGGCGGCTAATATAAGATATAAAAACACATCGTCAGTTTATACGAGAACTTAGATTAAAACTTATAGTTGTTACAATAAACATTACATAACGGTTTGCCCGTTACTGTAATGAGACTACTCTGTGATGAGGCATCACGAATTCACGACTATAGTGGTCACGAAATAATTATACAATATAATTATTATTGGTATCACAGAAAAGATTGTAATGAGCGGATATTATTAATTGAAATTTTTTACGACGCTTTCTTCTTGTTAAATTAAAGTTAATATTCAAAGCAACTCTTCCTACCGAAGAGCTAGTTATTACTTTAAAATTTATAATTCCAAGGATTTTTTAAGAAAAACGAGCATATGATACACCACTTGATGGTAACTGATGATAAGTGTCACTCTTTAGAGTCTAATCTAGAGTACTCTAAATTAGACTCTAAACAGGGAAACCTGGACGGTCCAGGTTTCCCGTAGTAAGGGTTTTTGTAATTTGTAAATAATTGATTTTTCGAGCTAATGACTGACTTTTGTGTTTCGTAAACTGACATTTTATATTTTCTTTTCTTACTTCGTCATCCTCCAAGTTGACTTTTTTATGGATATAGCCGGCAAACGAGCTGACGATCCACCTGGTGGTAAGTGGCTATCGCCGCCCATGAACATCAGCAACACCAAAGGCATCACTGATGCGTTGCCGGCCAAGAAAGGGTGACGAAAAAGAAAGAAATTAAGAACTGGCTCTCAAGCCCCCAGCCGGAACACGACGAGTGGTTTGGCGGATGACTCTTGCTCAAGGGTGGTAGCTATCCAGGCGAACCCCTTGGAGAAATAATAATAGTAATAATCGTATTAATTAACAATTAAAATCAGTATTACCAATATAATTCCTTCTAGGCGCTTGAGGTTAGTATTCTAAGCCGACCCAATACGGCTGAAACATAATTTAGTAAACTGACTGATAACATTGTGCGCATATAATGCAATAAATGGAGAGTTGAAAACCCTCAATATAACTTTTAAAGTGATCCTTAAGCCTACCTAATTAATTGAATAGCTGAGTTGCAAAAAACAGCTAAGTATACTTAAAATTAAGGGAAGCCGTTATTGAGTGAACTCATTTTAGTGAAGGGACCGAATTTTCAATAATCATTTTTTTAATAATCTATCTCACGAATCACGATACGAATATAAGCAGCCATTTTATACGAGTGTTTTACGGAACAACTAAACCGAGTTTTTTAAAATTAAATTTATCTTTTACTGCAATTAATTTTTCCCAAAAATTAAATGTGTACACTGAGTATCGAGCACATACCGATGACACTGAGTGACTTAACAAATAATATAAAATATTACAGAAACAGCTATGTAAGGAAGTAAGCCCAAGAAGGGTACCCTAAGGCAAAATTAAAGTTTGAGCATGTTAATAACATAATTTCTAAAAACTTAAGTTGACGCGTGTAAGGGAGTTTAATATAGTTTGATAAAATTAGGTCATATTACTCAAAACTACACCAGCAAAATTATTATGAGCAAATAACATAAACCTTCAAAAAACTCATTTTGCCCGTAGGGGGGGCCTAAAATGGGTACTGGCCTCGGGCAAAACGGAAGGCCGGCCTAAGATGGGTAGGTACATAAATCTCTCGAACATTTCTGAGTTAACTATATTACAATCAGTCTAAAAATAAGCAACTTAAATGTACTTCTAAATTGCACAAAAACTTAACATAATAGAATATAACAATGTCCAATAACACTGAAGTCAGTAGTAGTAATCAGTCTTCATTACTATCTACAATCAATTTTCATTCATTCATTTCATTCAAACTTGTTTTCTTTGCTTCTATTTTTATTCTTTTCTATTCAAACCTCGGGGAGCCTAAAGAAAGTAGTAGATGCCTCTATTTAGGAGTGTTGCGGTCTATGGCCTTATACGGAGCTCCCGTAAGGGAAGAAGAGCTGACTGATAGAACCATCGCCCTTATAAGAAAACCTCAGAGGGTGATGGCTATCGGAGTCATTCGAGAATATCGCACCATCTTCTTCGAGGCAGTGTGCGTCTTGACGGGATGCTCAAGCTTCGTTATATGATTGGCGATCAGATCCGGGCCCGGTGTATTGTACCCTCGCCAAGAAAAATGGAAGAGTGGAAGTTCCACGCTCAACAGTCGGTGACTGAAAGGTGGAAAAAGCAGCTGGCTGAACTCAGAGCCGGACTGTCGAGGCTGTCCGTCCGATCCTGGAGGATTGGTTGGACAGGCGGCATGGGTGGTTTACCTTCCGGCTCATACAGGGGCTCACCGGACATGGTTGTTTCGGAAAGTACCTAAATAAGTGAACCGACCACCAGGTGCCACCATTGCAGCTGCGTCGAGGATACGGCGCAACACACATTGTTAGTGTGCCCAGCCTGGGAGGATGAGCGCCGTGAACTCGTCGCAGAAATGGGGGACGATCTCTCGCTTTCGACCATAATAAGAGCAATGGTCAGAACCGAGAGGTCTTGGGATGTGGGACTTTCCTTCTGCGAGAAGGTTATGTCGCAGAAAGAAGCTGCTGAGATGGAGAGGGAGATATCATCTAACCTCTCAATCCGCAGCCAGAGAGTAGGACGTCGGAAGAGGGCCTACCAGGTCCTTCTCCGTCCTAAATGAATTGATGTCTTGACGATGGACACGGTGTCAGCCGTCAATAAAATAAAGCCTCGAGAAGGTGCGCGCGGTGTAAGAGCCGCGTGCCTTATAGTGAAAAAGGGATGGTTAAACTCCAGATCCATGCTGAGAAAGGGATTTCAAAAAGGACCAGCGCTGTCAGGCTCGCGGAAGAATGCGAGGGCCTACCCGTGATCCTGACCGACGACGGTGTAGAGGAGTACATCCGTGGTGGTTTTAACCGGTAGGAGTCCAGCATAGCCAATAGTATTCATGACATCCATGAGGATTTCCCCACGTAAAAAGGGGCAAAACGAGTAGGTACTCATTTTGCCCTACCCATTTTGCCTTTTAGCTAGAAGTTTACATTATTCGAAAAATAACCTTCAAATATTAACTCTAAATCCGTGTGTTGAGTATGAAAATATACTCGAATAAGTTTATTTCGATACTGAATTAACACTATTAGACAAACATTTAAGCAAAAGGAAAAATCAATGTGAACTCATCTTGCAATTTTTTATCGAAACAGACGAAAAAATATTTTTGGTCACTGCGCACGTGTTTCTACTAGCTTCGTTTTTTAGTGACTGCCTCAGATGGAGCGGGATGCGGAGCGACTGTTGCACTGTTCGCAGCGAGTCCAGCGTTCAATCTGACGATGTCGCATTGCCTACCCTTTTTAGGCTGGGTACCCGTCTTGGGCTTACTTCCCCTATGCTATAGACGCACTTAATGTTTCATTTTAACGTTAATATAATTATATAATATATCTTTTGTGTCCATAACATTCAGAAAACGACTTCTAAAGCAGGTAAGTATATAGTTGAATGCAAATATCCGCGGAAACATCTATTGTCTTTTCGAAAGTGTTTGCATGCTGTCAACGTGCTTACGTGTAAGTTCAGCATAAAATTTGTTAAACGCGGACATAACGCAATATCCAAAATAGATATCATCGTAGTCTTATAATATGACGATATTTATTTAATAATTTATACATTTTAGGGAAACATATTATATACCATGTATATTTTATTACAATGATATCCTACAATGGCCATAACAAATGCGTTACATTACATCGTATCGACATTTAGGTCTAGGACATTCAGAATTACATGAATCAATTATGATCAAATATAAAAAATATGTATTCTCGTCTTACTTTTCTCAATAACATTAAAAAAAATGCAATTAAATAATCCGTATTAATAGCCTCAGCATGATTTCATTAGAGTTTTACGGCCTTATTCATTCGTAAACGGGTAATAAATCTATCTTAGCAATCGCACTGTTATGTTTTATCTTTACAGTTTATTTATGAAAGAGAAATTTTATACGCCTTCTATAACTTTCCTTGTTTTTATGAATAAGGGGAAAAAGTTATAACCCCTATTTTAATTTTATGTCTTGGCAAAAGCAAAACGCGTGGTATACTCAATCATGCATATCAAGCTCATGTTATTCGTGAGAGACGATGAATCCCGAAGCTAACGGATTCATTGACCTCAATACAATTGCAGCTTGGAATCTGGGTATTTATTATGTTTTACAAGTTATTAGCTGTTGTTAATTGAGATTATTGTGTTCCACAGTGTATTTTTTCAATGGTACTTAAGTATATTTCAAGCAGATTAATAAATAAGCGCGGGTAGGTACATAATTTTAAGGTAATGAATGTATGATACAATAGGTATACGAAGTACCCTTGTTCTGTGTTCTCTTTTTTTTCTTGAATTAAGACCTACTATCAACTCTTTCCACATCCACTTAGGGTTGAATGGTGGACAATCATAATGTCAGTAGGCATCAAGTTAACCTTTGTTACTAATTTATTGTTTTACAACAAAGCTACAAAAATTGCGAATATAGAAAGACGAAAGAATTCCCGATGTAGGTCAATATGCTGATAAGACCTCTTATCGTTTCAATCGATATCGTTATCTCAAGAATTTTGCCGGATTGTTATTTTTATTATACTCTTTCTTTATATTACGCCAGTGGATACCCGGCGTGTTCCACTACGCTAAAAAAATTCTGAAGACAATGAAAGATCTGTGTTTTTGTGTTGACAGTCTGTTTAGGCGCCATCTTCATTTATTATCTTCAAATTGAATGGGAAAATTGGAAAATCGACTATATCAATGGACTGAATGTGCCTAATGCATTGTTTTAGTGGCCTCAAACCACCTTTTTATTAATCATGTTATAATTTAGGTACGTGTAGAATTACGAATATTAAGTGTCTTGTTTTACAAACGATGTTCACTCACGAGTTCTAACGACTTAGCGTATGACTCACCTAATGAGTCAGTGTCAATATTATTAAAGTCATCCAATCATATTTGTATTTTAAATTACATCACATGCTACTACTATCGGCAGGTAATTAATTATTTATATTAAAATCAAATGCATTTAGAAAATCATCAAGGTTGACAAACATTAGCACATTCTATTTCTGTGCACGTAATTATATTAAAATCAATTAATGCGTTACGATTATAATTAGGTTTTTTAATCTACGTTCGGGTAGTCATATTATGTGTTTGAAGATTGCTTTTAACATAAATATTACTTAACATTCAACTTTAAGAAGAGAACGCTGTCCGACGCACGAAAGCTCGCATGAGATTATTCTAATTATCCTCCAACTTTTGATTACTTTAAAGTTTAAACTTTACTTAAATTGCTTGATGTTTGATCAGTTGATCACTGATCACCTATGATTAAAATACTGCCGTACTATCGTACGGATATTCGGAAGTTTTCAAACCACCCGAGGGCCTCCGACCGGGACCGACGGCTTTACGTGCCCTCCGAAGCACGGAAACGCTCAAGATTTTTTTGCCACTAGCGGTCATCCAATCCAATTATCGTGCCCGCTGGTATGAGCGCTTCCTTATTTCCTATATTTAGCATCACAGTATCAAACATTTTACTTTGTCGTGGAATGTCTGTAACCTACCAAGAATACATCCGTTTATTCCCCTTTTATATTCTAAATAAAACGTACAGAAAATTCGCGACGTCAATACTGATCACTTCAAGACGTGATGCTTCACGAATACGTTTCACTATGGATTTCGATTTAAAAGGTAACGCTGACTGCATTCTTTATTCGAAATTAGTAGGTCTTTGTGACATTGTTCTACGATTCGTGAAGGGATTTAAAAAGTAGAGAGGTGGATGATCTAGTTTCTGTAGCTAAAACTAGTTTGACTGAGGACTGAGATATGGATTTTATGCTATTTTAACACTGGATAAACGATAAAATACCTACCTCCACATTACTTGTTATTGCTACAAAAAATCTTCATAATAATTAAATAAAGAATATTTGGGTAAAATCTGATATTATGTTAGTATTATAGAAATAAAAGCGTAGTACTTACTTATACTTTTATCAGAGCAATAACTTCCGATTCCGAACTTACTACCATGGCGTCATAAAATGTTAGGTATATCGCAAAACCACTAATGTATATTACAACATTTGCAACTATTACATTTATTCATTTATGATAATTCTTATATGTATTGTAAGTAATCATAAAATAGCTAGATCCATATAAATATCCTCAACATTTTATGAATAATAACTTCTCCATATATGATGTGATTGAATAAAATCGATCTAGGTCGTTTCCTGAATACTTCAATTTTAAATTATAATGTTTTGTTGTACCTAATATTCCATAAATGTTGGCAATCAAACTAAATATGAAAAAGTGATGATCCATTAATATGTTTGCAAACATGTATTTCCTTTTATACCCTAGACCGCTAGTGGCAAAAAATTCTTGAGCGTTTCCGTGCTTCGGAGGCCACGTAAAGCCGTCGGTCCCTGTTGTTATCATATGATAATAGTCGTTAAGCCATGTCGGAGGCCCTCGAGCGGTTTGTAAAACTTCGAACACTCGGGTTGGCCACTAACCCTTTTAGCTTATTGGAATACACACACACTACAACATAACACTTTTAGCTTTTAGCTTATTGGAATCATTGTTTAATTATTTCCGTATCCAATCTATGTTTGTATCACTAAATTTCCCGTGACAGTATTGATTATACTTGGGTTTGAAGACATAAAGGAGAAAATATTCTTCCCACGACATTTCTGCGTGTGTGGCATAGAAACTTCTTTCTTTTGCGTCATTCATATTTCATACAAAATTTTGATATAAAGGTTGATTACCCGACTATGCCAGATTATGTTTTTCGAATGTATGTATGTATGTATGTATATTTGTAGCCTAAACGGCTTAATCAATTTCAGCTTGAGAGGTGCCGTTAGATTTGTCTTAATTGCGAGAGTGACACTGGGTACATCAAAATTGAAAAAAAAAAATTAAAATGCTTGACTTCAAATTTTTTTCTCAAAACCTATCGAGTGGGGTAGGTATGGTATATGGTTGAATAGGTATTCAAAAATGATTTTTAGATTCCATTCATCGTTTTTCATTTTAAGTTACAGTTAGGATATAGGTATAACGATATAAAATTGTTTAAACAACCATTCTCGCAAAATTCATATGACAACAATCGGGATATCATCGTGCATAAATAAAATAATAATTTGAATATATTATTGAGTTGCTACAGAACATCTCATCTTTACGTAACTCATTATAAAGTTAAAATATAGTCTTCATGGTGTCAAATTATGTCTGTCTGATGTAATACCGATGAATTGTAAATAAAACGTAACGGAAACGGACCAACATTGAAACCGCCCAGATTTCAAAGAATTCCATTGTTCAGGAAATTCAATTCACAGTCAGTCTATTACCGCTTCTCCTGATTTCGTGTTAAATTACCGTTTTAACTCAGTATTTCTTAGATTTCTTATTACCTGCCTCCTTTCTTATGGCTTTCTTGACTTGACAATTTGTGTTATTTTCTTCCAGGTTGGTTTTAAGTTATTATATTTGTGAATTTAAATTCAAATTTAACATAAAGTTAAGACGCTTAAGATATGCGAACATTTTTAGTAGACAGTGAATGATAATGCCAAAACGGTAAGTACTTCGAAGTATTTTATCGTATTTTAAGCCCGCACAACTTCGGCATAGATAATGCTAGCGTTCAAAACTAAATATAATTGTTATTTCGTGACTGGATTTTCACACCTAACTTTTACAAAAGCTTTCTCCTCTCCTCTTTACAACTTAAATAAAAGGCCTTGGCAGCTATTCTTTAGACATATTCTGCCCTTGTATCCCCTGGATTTACCAAATTTCATTTACCTAAATGTTCACGGTTCCCTTAAAATAATAGGTAGGTTTTACGCGTAGATATAGCTATACGCGAGCATGAAATTGACAACCTTTATCTTCACTTTATTATAATAATTTACAACTCCACACAGTTTACTTACATTATTTCGGTGCCTGTTTCATAGCAAAGGTAAAATATTTTCCGAAACAACAAAAACTTTCTTCAAACCTCTTGCTCAAACTTACTAGTAACATAAACAGCTCGTTACTTCGGTTTCAGAAATATTCGTAACTTTACCCGATATTACATTAGAGACTTTACGAAATAATATGCGTAACAGTAGCAACACAGGCAACAGACTTCCTTTGTAATTAATTTTGTTAATGCTTATTATAAGTTTCTTAGTCGTTCGTATTTAGGACACTGTTTTTGTTATCAATAAAATTAAGTGTAAATGTTTACCTCTAATAAAGTTGTATACTTTATTAGAGGTCCTCACAAGGTCCTAGATTCTAGGACCTAGAACATATTACTAAATATATTTTCTGTGTGACTAGATATTATTGATAAAATATGTATTTGAAAGCAAAAATATTGTGTTTTTTCATAAATAATTTGCTAATTTGACACAGTTGTGCTCGCGACGAGAGTGTGACGTCGCATAATTTACATTCAGGATGTCAGTCACGTGTCACGTACAATGCTTGTGTTCGTACTTCGTAGGACAAATACGGAAGTTTCTTCTTCCGCACTGTTTGGTATTTTTACTTCCTTATACCTACTAGACGTAATGAGTTTCTGTACGACTTGCTGTTCGTCCCATAACAATTTTGTGTCGTTGTGACATAGTGACTTTGGACCATATTTGTTCGCATAGTTATAAGTAGCCGGGTTACTGAGCTTTGCTTGGACGCCATCTACTGAAGTAGCTTTAGTGTTGCTACTCGCCAATAGATGTCAGGAAAAGTCTATTGTAGCAGTTTTTCATTGCCTGAAAACACGTATAAAACAACATTTTGTATAAATGAATACAAGCTAGATCGCTTTATCGCTCCCGAAACCCCCTGCATACTAAATTTCATGAAAATCGTTGGAGCCGTTTCCGAGATTCCGAGAATGTAGGTATGTATGTATAAATATACAAGAATTTCTCGTAAAGGTATTAAATAAATTAATTTAATAATTCGATAAATAGCCAACGCTTATAGGAGTTTGCTGATTTAATAAATTTGCTTTGTATTCAGAACGACTTAAAGCACACAATATAAAAAATTAAATACTTAGTATCGACCAACTTTGTTTAGGTCAAAGTTTAAATGTGAGCTCAGGTATACTTTATAATGTAGATCGCACTATTTGTGCTAATAAATTAATCTGCTTCATGTTACATAAAATATTAGTACAATTTTTTTATATTAGAACTACAGCAAAATCTTTTATCTTTTGTAAGCATTCGCTCGACGCAGTTTATTAACCAATTTGATTACCTGCTGTTTAGAACCATTAAGCCTCGTCGGAATCCTTATGCGGCATAACAACTTCCGTTATTTCAGTTGGCTCACCTCTCCATAAATCTGCATTCCAGCTGCCTATGTTTAAAGCATCAAGCAAAGACCCGTGCCCTCCACTAGCGCGTTGAAGCTAATCTAAGACAGTAAAATAATATTATCCTTTAGTACCACGATTAGAGGATCTTATCGCGCTTGCCTTATAATTCCTTGGAAGTTTTCCGTATTCAGCATAAACATATACAGGGTGTCCCAGCGCGAAGTGACCGCCCGGCGTCTATTGATTATGTGGACAAAACTATCGACAAAAACCATTAAAGTAAAGGTCTTATCGGTTTGGTTTATTTTTTATTAGCTTTTTAATTTTTTTGTAGAAAAACCTGACTTCTTGCACTATTTTCAAAATATTTTTATTGTTTTTACATTTATTTTCATTCTGTTTTTTGTATTTACTAGCTGTTTTCATAGTTTATCTATTCGAGGTATAAAATCTATCTAAAATTGAATACGACATTTTTTAAAAAGAAATTAAATGAAATTTTTTTGAAAAAAATTACCCTTTTTCATTTAATTTCGCTAAAAAGTTGGAAAAATGCCTTATGAATATTATTATTTTATTATTTATTATTAAATAACATGATATTACCTACAAAATCTCATAAAATGTTTGTAGTTATCTCAGTCATTTACCGAACTACAAACTCTTGAATTATCCACCCAGCTTTCGATAATAAGAAGAGTAGACTTTTAAATCCAGGCTAGTGGATCATTTAAGTGTCTTACTATCAAAAATACCTTTTGCCCTTTGATAGAATAATTTTAAAGGTAAGGAAACAATAAAAACAAATGGAAATTTAAATCATTTATTTAAAAAAAACAGTAATTCATTCATAACGTTTTCGAAACGACCGCCATTGGTATTAATACAGGCTAAGGCTCAAAATGACATCCTTTGAGTGGTTCTTTGCACTTCCAAGAGGTTCGCTTTTATTTTTTTGGCATTAGCATCAATCCTCTGTTTCAATTGTTCTCTCGTAGCTATTAGCACAGCATACACTTTTTGTTTAATGTGGGGTTCAAAAATAATAATTAAGAGGCGTTAAATCCAGTCGAGAGAGAGAGGTGGTCCAGTAGCATGGTCCTCCAAGGTCTCCATTGAAACAAAGTATTGATGCTGATGCTACAAAAATAGGAGCGAACCTCTTGGAAGTGCAAAGAACCACTCAAAGGATGTCATTTTGAGCCTTAGCCTGTATTAATGCCAATGGCGGTCGTTTCGAAAACATTATGAATGAATTACTCTTTTTTTTTAATAAATGATTTAAATTTCCATTTGTTTTTATTGTTTCCTTACCTTTAAAATTATTCTATCAAAGGGCAAAAGGTATTTTTGATAGTAAGACACTTAAATGATCCACTAGCCTGGATTTAAAAGTCTACTCTTCTTATTATCGAAAGTGGGATGGATACTTCAAGAGTCTGTAGTTCGGTAAATGACTGAGATAACTACAATCATTTTTATGAGATTTTGTAGGTAATATCATGTTATTTAATAATAAATAATAAAATAATAATATTCGTAGGGCATTTTCCCAACTTTTTAGCGAAATTAAATTAAAAAAGGTAAATTTTTTCAAAAAAATTTCACTTAATTTCTTTTTAAAAAATGTCGTATTAAATTTTAGGTAGATTTTATACCTCGAATAGATAAACTATGAAAACAGCTAGTGAATACAAAAAACAGAATGAAAATAAATGTAAAAACAAAAAAAATATTTTGAAAATAGTGCAAGAAGTCAGGTTTTTCTACAAAAAAATTAAAAAGCTAATAAAAAATAAACCAAACCGATAAGACCTTTACTTTAATGGTTTTTGTCGATAGTTTTGTCCACATAATCAATAGATGCCGGGCGGTCACTTCGCGCTGGGACACCCTGTATTGCCATTAAAAGGGGTAAAGGCGTCGTTAACCGTATAATGAATACAATTAGAGAGAGTGAAGCTCACTTTACGTCACTCAAGTTTCTAACTCGTCGCCACTCGACACGTTCGTAGGGAATGTGACCGCGACAAATATGGAGTTTCCGCAGAGATTTTAAATGAAACACCTTATTAGTAATGAGTTGAGTAAATGAAAATTTACATCCGCTTATGGTTTTATCCTTAAACCACAGAATACTTAATATTGTACAGAAGAGTCACTCCGCAACAATCCGCAAAATGCTTTAATTGCGGTTTTCCCGCTTAGAATGTACTAGATTTTTGACAGATGTCAAAATCCGCGCGTTCAGTGAGGGTTTGCCACATTCCCCATGCTTCCATATTATGTATTATTAATATAATGGTTTGGAATGTGATCAATAACTTAGTATATTCAAACAGAAAATGGAAGCAACTATTGAAAGCAATAGCTAATTGAACTTGAGTAATGAGAGTTAAAAATAAATAATAAATGTTTTAAAAGCTAAGGGCACCTACCTACATGTACATTATATTCTGTAGTTCTAATTTAAATAGTCCGTGGTTCTGATTTTCCAGTTAATACCGATGCTACTAAATTATAATTATTAATATCGATAAGCATGGCATACAACATTACTAGGAATACATTTGCAACATCCAACATCGATGTTGTCATTACAAAACGCACGCGTCTAGCATCATTTATTATAATTTAAGTACGTAACATCAGTTCTTGTGTGAACAAAACGTGATAATATATTAATTGATTAAATCGGTAACACTTATTATGTACCTGCTTTTTCGATTGACAGGATCTTTGTAAAGAAAGCAGGTGGTTTCGGAGTTCTTGAGCAATAGTTTATGTGGTGAATAATGCATTGGATCGCTTTACTTTCGTTTTTTATTTTGTAACATTTTTATGGCTGTGCAACTGTGCATGCCTGTGAATTGTAACAATATTATTGGATTAAGTAATTTTAGATTATTATCACATCAGGGGCAGACATTTCAATATGTACTAAGTAAAAGTAATTTTAGGAATTTGTGTGTGACTGTAACGTATCTCCAATGTCGATGTCAACCATAAAGTTATTTGGTGAAGGACACATAGATGGCGAATTTCGAAAAGATAATTTAATTTGATTACTCCATGTCAAGTTAGTACCTGTTAGATATAGTGGACTTATTGTTAAACAATGATGGCGAATTTTGAATCGATAATATAATTTTAATAAATTTAAATCCAAGGTTTCTTTTTATCATAATCATCAATACTTCATCGATTGCAACAAAATTACATCAAATCCATTACATAATGGCTCGTAGTCACGTCAAGGCAAGGTTAGATGACATTACGTGATACAATCAAGTTTGTATTGATTACGACAGCGTTCTTTAATGTTAAAGTTCTTTTTACCATAGGATTTTTTGACCCTCTTAAGTTCTCTTGACATAAAGTTGTTATAATAATGTGTTAGTAAAAATTCGGTCAAGTACGACCCGGGGTTGTGGGAATTAGGGCTGGATACTTATATGCTTTGCATAAACACAATAGTCTTCTTGGACTCTTGGGACGTCTTGGGACTCTGAGCCTTGTAAGCCAGGTCTTTCAGTCTTCTTTTTTTTTGATCAGTGACGATTTGATTGTCGTTATGCCTTTAAGGTTTTTGTCCATGGGTGACGAGGGGTGACGGTTGTATTGATACATAAAAAATATTGTATTTACGGTTAAAAGACATTTCATGTAATTATTTGTTTACATACATAATTATGTAATAATATATCTTATAATGCGAATGATCATTATTACAATTAGTTGATAATGAAAGATTCATTAATATCTGATGCAATTTAAATCTAAATTACCTGTTTTATCGACATGCATTAATATTTGTACAAATACTTCATTTAGATCTTGTAACTGATACGTTAGTAAGTTAAGCTCAGTTTTATTAAATATTATCAAACCTGACACGTAGGTAATATATTCAACTTTATTGAGAAATCATTGTGCAGTTTGCAATTACGCAAATTAAATTAACGTGTTTAAAGTTTTGTGTCTTGAGCTGTCGCCTGTCAGTGTACAGACACTTGGCATTTCGTTCAGTGTTTATATTATTCATACAATATTGTTTGTAATAATTTAACGAAACAGTTGTCTCCCTATAATTATATCTAGGACATTGACTGCTGTGTTAGAACAACGCAACACCGGCTAATGAAGCAGTAGACCCGCTTTTTGGCGGTCTAAGGATGCAACCGAAACATTTCAAAATATTTCATGGCAGCTCAAAACTCCTACCAATATGCTTGAATAAGATTTACACTGAGTAGCACAAAGCCCAGAGTTTTCTATTGGGAGGGCACAGATCGCCTTGTTCTTTCAGTCATCTTCGTCTTATAATTTCCGAACCATTGATTTTTTTCGGAATGGACAGTACTGTTGGCTCCATTAACCTTTACAGCTTAACGCTGACAGAGAATTAAAACTAAGTGCTAAACTGGGTGATTTAACCCAGGTGAATAAAGTCGACGGTACCTTATCCTACCTATAATACCCAAAGTTGCTTATCACGACCACGGAACTTAAGATTGACAAAACCTCTTTGCCTATGGCTACCTATCCAGTGTTTTATTCAGTTTTAAACCTTATTGTTTCAGTGTAAGAAATGGTTTGAATGAGGAAGAATGCGGTGGTTCAGGAAGGGTGAGCCGCCGCGGCTTCTCGCCGTGTC